>SDWI01001497.1:48601-59476 GCA_009193005.1 Lamellibrachia luymesi | reverse complement strand
ACTGATATCCGGATAGTTCTAAACTGATATCCGGATAGTTCTAAACTGATATCCGGACAGTTCTAAACTGATATCCGGATAGTTCTAAACTGATATCCGGACAGTTCTAAACTGATATCCGGACAGTTCTAAACTGATATCCGGATAGTTCTAAACTGATATCCGGGTAGTTCTAAACTGATATCCGGATAGTTCTAAACTGATATCCAGATAGTTCTAAACTGATATCCGGGTAGTTCTAAACTGATATCCGGATAGTTCTAAACTGATATCTGGATAGTTCTAAACTGATATCCGGATAGTTCTAAACTGAGTGTTTATGTTTTGTTCATATATAAAATCAAAACAACACATCTTGTCTAGACACAATGTGCATGCGTGGACAACTAGCGCCACCAGGCGGAGCTATGATAAAAAATGTAATTCTGATAGAAAGTGGCACAAATTACATAGGTTTATCGACTTCATTGGCGACGCCCGTGAATTACAAGAGTTGACCATTTCAACAGTTTTCCTATTAAACCACTGGCATTAAAAATGTATTGTAGTTGGAAATTCCTAGTTTTCATTAACTCTTCTAGGTGCTTTGCCCCCAAAACATGCCTTTTGTTTCTCTTTGACTAACATATATGAGGTGTGTGTGTGTGTGTGTGTGTGCGTGCGTGTGCGTGCGTGTGCGTGCGTGTGCGAGCTTGCGTGCGTGCGTGCGTGCGTGCGTGCGTGCGTGCGTGCGTGCGTGCGTGCGTGCGTGCGTGCGTGCGTGCGCGTGCGTGTGTGTGTCAGGAAGTGGGAGGCGGGAAGTTCGTCCTAAAATTGGTTCGTCCTAAAATTGGTGGGAGGTTCGCCTAAAAAATAGGTGGTATTTAGTGGTGGGTGGTATTTAGTGGTGGGTGGTATTTAGTGGTGGGTGGTATTTAGTGGTGGGTGGTATTTAGTGGTGGGTGGTATTTTGTGGTGGGTGGTATTTTGTGGTGGGTGGTATTTTGTGGTGGGTGGTATTTTGTGGTGGGTGGTATTTTGTGGTGGGTGGTATTAAGACAAACTACGGCAGCAGTTGTACCGTGCCGCGGAAGTCCAAACCACTGTTATATGTATCAAATTCCACATTGCGTGTAGGGTGCGCAGCGTATCTTGTGAAGCATTCGGGAACGGTTATTGGTTATCGGACAGGTTATATGAAGTTCTTCATAATAATCCCCGGACACCCCTCCCCCCTCCCGAGGACGGGCATTTATAACCTGTCAAAAGGAATTCGTTTATTTGCCGTATTAACAAAGTAGGTTCTATAGATCGATGGCGGGGAAAATATACTTAATGTTTCAATAAAATAAATACAAAACATATAGGCCACGCATTTTTGGGGCAAAGCGCACCGGGGGTGCACCTTTGCGACACGTGCAGGACGGCCACTAAATGCATTTTTGTAGTAGTTGATTTTTTTAGTAAGGTACTGTAATTCTAGTTGTATTTAGTTAAGTGGTGTGCGTGTGTACCTGCGCTAAATGTTTCCGCCTTAGATGAAAATAAGTAGGCCAAATGGTGTTTGTCCCCAAAGGGGTGCGCTTTGCCCCACCCTACTCAATTGTGACAATGCACCGAATCGGTTGGGACCACTTGGAGCTGTGTCGGACTCAGGCATGGTTCGTCCTTGACCCACGAGTTTACCAGAAACAGACTGCGCCACTCTCGGGGGAGCAGCGTTGTAGTTTCTACATGTTCAGTGAAATACCTAATCCATGAATATTAATTTTTAAGTTAGCGCAATGCGATACCGGGAACACATACAAAGGACAGGAGTTGAAGAGTGCATCATTTCCATTCGTTACGACAGATGTGCCTATCGTATTCGGAACTGCGACGTCCTCTGGGTTTTAGGCAGGATTTGACACATCTATGACGCGGTGCTCTTGTCCCCGAGGATAATAAGTTATTTATGTCAATTTGCCAGTCGAATGGAAGTATCCGCTTGACGAGAGACTCCCCGAACAGCTGATAACATCTCAACTCGGACGTAGTAGTACGTTTAGAGATGGAAATCACCGTATCTGTGAAGTCCACGACAGGTTTTCTCCATGTCCCTGTTAGTTAGAAGGGGACGGCTTTAGTGTCTCTTCCAAAAGACACAGGCAAAATGGGGTGAACTAAATTGCCCAAGTTTCGAAACGGCAGCAGGTGGTTTCGAACCCCGACAGTCCGATACTCTAGAGCTCGACCACACAGCCACATCACCCCACTATTTCATCGCAGACGTCAGGATAAAATAATTATATATTACATATTTAGCAGCATGCCCTGCGTCAACGTTTAATACATCTAGTTACAAGTTCTTCAAACTGTTGGAATAAACAATGACGACACGTGTCTGTAGCTGTGTTGGTCGCAGGCCGTTTCACTGTCTAGTGTAACAGTCAGTAAATGTGTGGCCGTTTCAGTCTGGGAACGTTCGGTTAGAGCTATCTCTGGAACTATAATTACCCTCGAAGCGAACGTTTGTGGGAGTGGCTAGAAAAAACAGCACCTACATCTATTTTTTGTTGTAAGAAATTGGCAGAGAAGTACACTTGGTAGAGATGAAAAATCCACAGTGAAATGGAATTATCAAGTCAAGGTGGACTGCTGATCTACAGTCAAGGTGGACTGCTAATCTACAGTCAAGGTGGTCAAACCTACAATTCAGATGACACAATTGGAGTGCGACTGTACTCAATTTTATTGTATTTTGTACGTATATTTTGTGGGAGTTTAAGAAAACTGACGATGGAATTATTTTTCGGGCAAAATTACAATATAAATTTAATTGTTCTAATTTCCCAAACAATAATTAATTAAAACGTCAAGTAATTCAGTGAAACTGCTATGATATTAACAATTGTAGATGTTGCATTGCATATCCTCATCATCCCAATTATCCTCCTCATCTTCATCATCGTCATCATCATCCTCTTATCATCTTCATCATCCCAAACCTCTTGTCATAATCATCCTCATAATCTTCATCCTCCTCATCTTCATCATTCTCTCCATCCTCATTATCCCAATCCTCACTATCATTCTCATCTTTTCATAATCATCCTCATCAGTATTATCCTAATCCTCACTATTCTCATATTAATCCTCCACATCCTCCTTATCTTCATCATTTTTATAATCTTGTCATAATAATAATCATCCCCATCCTCATGTAATAATCGTTCTCATAATCCTCATCATGATGTCATTCTCATCATATTGTCATCATCCTCATCAACACCATCGTCATCATAAGCTTAATAATAATCATCACCCTCCTCACCCTTTCCGTCATCGTGTCTTAGTCATCATTCGCATTGCCATTCCTCATCCTCCTCATCATTCTCATCATCTTGTCATAATAATCCTCATCCCCATCCTCATCACCAGCATCCTCATCATCATCAACATCTTCAGCTTCCTCAACTAAGTATCTTCATCCTTATCTTCTTCCTTCTCCTCATCGGCTTCATCCTCATTATGATGTCACCCTCATCATATCCCCATCCTCATCACCAGCATCCTCATATAATCATCGTCATAATATGGTATTCGTCCTCATCATCATCGTAATAATCATAATCACCCTCGTCCTGCTCCTCATCATGCTCTCTATCATTTTCATCATCGTGTTTTAGTCATCTCAATCTTCATGCTCCTCATCATCTTGTCATAATCATCCTCACCCTACTCATCATCCTCATCATATTCTTCATCCTCATGATCTTCATCATCCTCATCTTCCTTATCATCCTCCTCGTCATCGTTATCACCATCATGCTCATCGTCATTATCCTCATCGTCCTCATCATGATGATGTCATCCATGAGATAACTTACCAACAGAGAAGACATATACTCGCCGGACCCACTCTTCCAGCACAGACACCACTTATCATTGGACCTGATAGCACTGCAAGCGTGCCTTCCGCTCCAACGCTGGTCTCGCCTCGCACACCCGACACAGACACCCCACGGCTACCCGCTTGTCTTCTTTGACCACGACCGGCAGCCGATGATGTGTGTGTGTGTGTGTGTGTGTGTGTGTGTGTGTGTGTGTGTGTGTGTGTGGTGTGCGTGCGTGCGTGCGTGCGTGCGTGCGTGTGGGCGTGCGTGTGTGTGCACGTGCGCGGGTGTGTGTCAGGAAGTGGGAGGTTCGTCCTAAAAATGTGTGGGAGGTAGGAGGTTGGCATCAGAAATAGGTGTGAAATGGGAAGTTGGCCTAAACAATAGGGGAGGGGAGACGTAGAAGTGGGACGTTTTAGCTAAGATATATAAATAACATTATAAATTATATAAATAGCTTACCACACAGACTACGGTAGCAGTTGGATCGTGCCACGGATGTCCAAATATGTATCAAATTCCAGGTTGCACGCAGTGTGCGAAGCGTAGCTTGTGAATGATTCGGGGACGGATATTGTTTATTGGATAGGTTATAGGAGGTTCTTCATAATAACATACAACTGGCCAGTTTTCGTGTTTTTGAAAAGGGGGGTTCGAGTGTACACAATCTGTCGGGGATTTCTGGGATGATTTCTGGAAATAATGGTCCTATTAAACACAAATCTCTCAAAAAGGGGGTTTCGTTCGAACCCCGAGACCCCCTGAGGACGGGCATGTAAACCTGTCAAACGGTGTTCGTTTATTTGCCGTGTTGACTAAGTAGGTTCTATTGGTCGGTGGTGGGAAAAATATGCTTAATGTTTCAATAAAATAAATACAAAGCATATAGGCCACGCATTATTGGGGCAAAGCGAGATTTGCGACACGTGCAGGATTGCCAATAAAATGCATTTTTTTAGTAGTTGTTTTTTAGTAAGGTAATTCTAGTACCTTGTTAAGGTGTGTGCATATGTAGCTGCGTTAATCGTTTCCGCCTTAGATGAAGATAAGTAGGCCAAATGGTGTTTGTCCCCCTAAAGGGGTGCGCTTTGCCCCACCCTATTCAATTGTGACAATGGATCGAATGGGTTGGGACCACTTGGAGCTGTGTCGGACTCAGGCATGGTTCGGCCTCGGCCCACGGGTTTACCAGAAATAGTCTGTGGCACTCTCGGGAGAGCGGCTTTGTAGTTTCAGTGTGCTGAATGAAATACCTAATCCATGAATATTTTACGTTACCGCAATGCAACACCGCAATGCGACACCGCAATGCGACACTGGAAACACACACAAAGGACATGGTTTGAACAGTTCATCACTTCCATTCGTTACGAAAGAGGTGTCTATTGTATTCGTAATTGCGACGTCCTCGAGGTTTCACGCATGACTTGATACATCTATGACACGGTGTTCTTGTCACTGATGATCATAAGTTATCCATGTCAATTTGTCAGGGGAACGGAAATTTCCATTTGCTTGCGGAGAGACTGCCAAACAACAGCAGATCACAGCTAAACTGGGACGTTGTAGTGACAGCACTAACACATATTTTTTATAAGAATTTTTTACTTAGAAGAGTTGAAAAATCCACCGTGAAATGGAATGATCCTTTTCCTCGCCAGAACCAAACCATCGTCATTACATCGTGTGTAACAACCGCTTATGTAATAATCAACACGTTATGTAATAATCAACACGTTATGTAATAGTCAACACGTTATGTAATAATAATAATAATAACAATAATAATAATATAATTACGACAATATAATGAGTGGGTAGCGGTGGTTTGTTGGGTAGCGGTGGTCTAATGGTTAGAGAACCCGCCTGTCGATCGAGAGGACGGTGGTTCGATTCCACCTCCGCCGTTTCGAAGCTTGGGCAATTTCGTTCATCCCACTTCGCCTGTGTCTTTCGGAAGAGACACTAAGAGCCACTGGTCCGTTCTATCTGGTGTCTTTCGGAAGAGACACTAAGAGCCACTGGTCCGTTCTATCTGGTGTCTCTCGGAAGAGACACTAAGAGCCACTGGTCCGTTCTATCTGGTGTCTCTCGGAAGAGACACTAAGAGCCAATGGTCCGTTCTATCTGGTGTCTCTCGGAAGAGACACTAAGAGCCACTGGTCCGTTCTATCTGGAGTCTCACGGAAGAGACCATAAGAGCCACTGGTCCGTTCTACCTGGTGTCTCTCGGAAGAGACCCTAAGAGCCACTGGTCCGTTCTACCTGGTGTCTCTCGGAAGAGACCCTAAGAGCCACTGGTCTGTTCTACCTGGTGTCTCTCGGAAGAGACCCTAAGAGCCACTGGTCCGTTCTACCTGGTGTCTCTCGGAAGAGATCCTAAGAGCCACTGGTCCGTTCTAGCTGGTGTCTCTCGGAAGAGACCCTAAGAGCCACTGGTCCGTTCTAGCTGGTGTCTCTCGGAAGAGACACTAAGAGCCACTGGTCCGTTCTACCTGGTGTATTTCGGAAGAGACACCAACAGCCACTGGTCCGTTCTACCTGGTGTCTTTCGGAAGAGACACCAAGAGCCACTGGTCCGTTCTACCTGGTGTCTTTGCCAGGGGAAGTAAAACATCTCACGCAGAGAAATAGAACAGTCCGCGGTTTGACTCACTAACTGTAGAGAAGGACACATTTAAATGAACCCTCAGCGCAATATCCTAGTAGGACTTTGCTGAGTAATTATCCAGATGATGATGAAGATGATTAGGGGAGTGAATACGATGAGCATGAGGATGGTGAATATAATTGTGAGGTTGATGAGGATGAGGACGAGGATAATGATGATAATCATGACAAGATGATGAAGATGACACCGTGATGAGGATGACGATCACAATGAGCATAATGTAGGAGGAGGAGGAATATGATAAGATGATGAGGGTGATGAGGATGATAAGAATGATGATAAGGATGATAACTAGGGTGATGAACATGATGCACAGTTTCTCAACCGGTGGGTCGCGACCCTCGGGGGTTGTTGGGCCAAACCATATACATATATTTATGATTTTCATATTTGTGATCTATGGTTTTAGTGAATCTGTGTTTACTAGGAGTCTAACGGCGAACAATGCTTGTGTAAGAGAAACTGGAGCAAGTTGACGACGCCAAGCATTAATAGCTGAGTTATTGGGCTTTTGAACATCAGCAATCTGCTAACAATGTAACTTAAATAGGAATGTGTGTTCCTTCTGTCAATATATTAACAATTAATATGTAATTAAAAGGAGAGTCACACACTGTTTGTATGTCTCTTTCTCTTTCTATGTCTCTTTTTCATATTATCTGCCTGTATGTATGTCTCTCTGCCTGTTTCTTTCTCTTACTCTCTTCCTCTGTCTATCTGTCTGTCTCTTTCTCTCTTTCTTTTTCTGTCTGCTGTCTCTTTCTTTTTCTGTATTACTGTCTCTTTCTCTCTTTCTTTCTCTGTCTGTCTGTCTCTTTCTTTTTTGTCTGTCTCGTCTCTCTCTCTCTCTCTCTCTCTCTCTCTCTCTCTCTCTCTCTCTCTCTCTCTCTCTCTCTCTCTCTCTCTCTCTCTCTCTCTCTCTCTCTCTCTGCATGCACGCATTCACGCATTCACGCATTCACGCACACACATGTGTGTATGTGATCCGGGTGGGTGGTTAAATATATCGAAGACTATTTTTAACAAACTAAATGAAGGGCAGAGATCGGTGGGAAGACAAAGGCTCCGATACAAACACGTCCCGAAGCTGTACCTCAAAGCTGCTGAGATCAGTACCAACACCTGGGAACGTGAAGCCCTGAACCGACCAGCTTGGCGAGCGACGCTTTACGATGTCGCTAGGTTAGTGGACGCCCAATATACATTACCTACAGAGAAGACATATACTCGCCATACCCACCCTTCCAGCACAGACGTCACTCATCATTGGACCTGATAGCACTGCAAGCGGGCCTTCCTTCCGTGTGTGTGTGCGTGCATGCGTGCGTGCGTGCATGTGTGTGTGCGTTGGCGTGCGTGTGCGTGTCAGAAAATGACTTTCTTTCTCTGTCTGTCTATTTCTCTTACTGTCTGTATGTAATATGTATGTATGTCTCTTTCTCTTACTCTCTGTATGTAATATATATATATATGTCTGTATCTTTCTCTCTGTCTGTCTGCATGTCTGTATGTCTGTCTATTTATTTTACTTTCTGTATGTGTATGTCTGTCTCTTTCTCTTATTCTTTTTCTCTGTCTATCTATTTGTCTGTCTGTCTCTTTCTCTCACTTTCTGTCTGTATGTATGTTTATTTCTCTTGCTCTCGTTCTCTGTCTGTCTGTCTGTCTGTCTGTCTGTCTCTCTCTGTCTCTCTGTATGTAATATGTATGCATGCATACGTTGATATGCAACTCATATATTATATACATTAGGTGATGAGACAGCGATATTTCCTTTCTGTGGTAACTTGATTATGATTCCATTCTTCCGTTGTGCGGGAGGATTTTCTTCCATTGTATTGTTAAAAAGTAACCAAGGCAACGGTAAAATTGTAGCGTATGTTGGTCTATATTGACGAGCGTCGGCGTCGCCATCAGTCGAACGATAACATGATTACTTAGGGTGTAGATTGTATAACAGAAAGTACTAATTCTCACACAGGACAATAATTGAATGGAACAAGTTATCTACAGATGGTGTAAATTCTAGCAGCGACAATATGTAAAAAAATTACAAATATCTTAAAAGGGCGGGTTACACATAAGCCTGGATGAAACACTGTTGGACTCTCAAGAAGTCATTGGTTTCCTTGTCCACTTGTTCATTTGTTCACTTGTCCACTTGCCATATGAATGGGAATTTTTCCTTGGGTGGCAATCTTGTTAAATCATGTTAATGTAGTAACCGTATGATCGTCATTATGATCGTCACATACCTACCAAGGTACCCATATTTGACAGTTAGTTAAAGTTAGCGTTCAACAAGCTTAAACAGTGAACATGACTACGTTGAGACCTGTTTCTTATTATGACAATACACATATTTTCGCCTTGCAACTTTGACGCCGATACAACTATTATAGAGTTTCTTCAATGTACAGACTACAGAGTGACATCCAATCTCTTCTAGTTTTAGGAGCGATGACAAAACATCAGTACACTTCCGACGGGAATCGAACCGGCAATCCCCGGCCTAAAAGACCGGTGCCGTATCCATTAGGTCACGGAGGCAGACAGACCGCCAACAAGGTTTCTTTGTAAGACATCTGCGTGAATGAGGATGACGCACGTCTCGCGTCAAACATCAGCCGTAGACTACGTCAAAACAAGCCGAGCTTTATTAATGGGTACGTACGCGAGTAATGGTGCAGGGCGTACTGCGCCTAACGTTTTAGACACGTTTTTACAGTAAATCCATGTTCCCCATGTGAATCCTGGTAATAAAGTCACAAAACAACATAAACAGTAAGCCCTGTACAGTACAGTGGCGTATCTTGCAAGGGGAAGGCCAAACCTAATCATCCATTCTACCATGAAGTCGCGCAACGGAAAACATATAAGCCAACGGGAGCATGGTCCAACACCCCCTAAATACACGTGGAACGAATGGAAGGCGCGCAGCAAAGTGGAGTGGAGACGAGTGGGGGAGACGGGTGCTGGATACGGGTGCTGGATACGGGTGGTTGAGACGGGTGGTGGAGATGGGTGTTGGAGACGGGTGGTGGATACGGGTGGTGGAAACGGATGCTTGAGACGGGTGGTGGAGACGAGTGATTGAGACGGGTGCTGGAGACGGGGGCTGGAGACGGGTGCTTGAGGCGGGTGGTGGAAACGGGTGGTGGATACGGGTGGTGGATACGGGTGGTGGAGACGGGTGGTGGATACGGGTGGTGGAGACGGGTGCTAGAGACGGGTGCTGGAGACGGGTGCTGGAGACGGGTGGTGGAGACGGGTGGTGGAGACGGGTGGTGGAGACGGGTGGTGGACACGGGTGCTAGAGACGGGTGGTGGAGACGGGTGATGGATACGGGTGGTGGATACGGGTGCTTGAGACGGGTGGTGGAGACGGATGGTGGAGACGGGTGCTGGAGACGGGTGCTTGAGACGGGTGTTGGAGACGGATGGTGGAGACGGGTGCTGGAGACGGGTGCTGGAGACGGATGGTGGAGACGGGTGCTGAAGACGGGTGCTGTAGACGGGTGGTGGAGACGGGTGCTGGAGACGGATGGTGGAGACGGTGCTGGAGACGGGTGGTGGAAACGGGTGCTGGAGACTGGTGCTGGAGACGGGTGGTATTAATATATCGTTTGATAGGTTTATTGGTGCGTGTATGTGCCTTCTTTTTTATTATTATTAAATGTTTTACGTGGAAACGAAAAAGGCACACAATGTTCGTTTTCCGTTTCCAAATTTGCCATAAGAAAAAAAAAAACGAATATTAACAGTTATAACCGGTTTTTCTAATATAAGTTAGAAAAACAACATAAAGATACATCAAACCGTTTTATCGTTTTACCGTTTTCACTGCATCACATCGAAAACACAAATATAGGCACACTCGGCATAGCTTACATAACGTTATAGCCTACATGCGTGCGTGCGAGCGTACGTGCATTTGTGTGCGTAGGTATGCACTAGTGCCCTGCGCGGCCTAGAATTTGATCCCAAGCCCGGTCCGCAATTAGCAGTTAAGAGTCCAGGCCCGTCCCAGGCCCGCAATAATTGTTCAAGCCCGGCCCGGCCCAGGCCCGCAAACTAGAATTTAGGCCCAGGACCGGCCCAGGCCCGACCCAGACCGTGAATGTTTGGCCCAGGCCCGGCCCGCAAGTTTCAGGCCCAGGCCCGGCCCATACCCGCGGGCCAAAGATGGGTAAGCCAGCGGCCCGGAAGCCCGCGGCCCGCTTAGTTTAGAGAAGATAAACCTATAATCTTATAACAAAGACGAAAAACAAATAAACTGTAAAACAGACTTATTGTTTTATTAAATAAAAAAGGTCCATAGTGTGCTGGATGAGTTCTAAAAATTCAGCA
>SDWI01001497.1:12123-37300 GCA_009193005.1 Lamellibrachia luymesi | reverse complement strand
TATATATATGTATATATATATATGTATATATATGTATATATAAAAACCTGCTCATATGGCGCTAACAAGATAATGTTAAATAATTTAAAATAAATTGAAAAGCTAACATAAAATATGGTTAAGAGACAGATAAACATAAGTTAAAAAAAAACTAAATAAATTAATTAAATAAATAAGTTATGTAAAGAAGTTAAATAAATAAATACATTAATTTAAAAATGAAAAAGTTAAAATAAACAACTACAATTAAGTTGATACATTAGATAAACATATAAGTTAATCAGATAAGTTAAATACACAAATTAAATAAATAATAAGTTAAATGTTCGAGTAAGTCAACAGAGTGTTCGGAAAGCTTCGCGAAAGAGATGTGTTTTTAGAGATGACTTGAATACCGCAACGGAGTTGGCTCGCCTAATTGCGGGAGGCAGGGCGTTCCACATTGTCGGCTCTGCAACAGAAAAGGCCCGACGACCGTACCGCTCGAGATGGTACCGCGGTATAATCAATAGATGTTGATCGGCGGATCTCAGTGTTCGGGTGGGTGTGTATGGAAACACTAGAGACGGCATAATATTATACACTGGGCAGCGATGATGCACAGCGCGAAACACAAGTAAAAGAAGCTTGAATTCCATTCGCTGACGAACAGTCAACCGATGTAGACTGAATAAAACTGGTGTTATGTGATCTCGTCTGCGGGTTCCAGTAATCAGCCGTGCCGCGGAGTTCTGAACCATCGGCAGTTTCCGCAGTAAGAGTGAAACACAAAGCTGTAATAACAAGGACCCGGAATACACAACGTTACCCTCTTGGCTCCTGTCCCCCGTCACAATTTATCCTCTTGGCTCCTGTCCACCGTCACAACGTTACCCTCTTGGCTCATGTCCACGGTCACAACGTTACCCTCTTGGCTCCTGTCCACTGTCACAACGTTACCCTCTTGGCTCCTGTCCACCGTCACAACGGTACCCTCTTGGCTCATGTCCACCGTCACAACGTTACCCTCTTGGCTACTGTCCACTGTCACAACGTTACCCTCTTGGCTCCTGTCCACTGTCACAACGTTACCCTCTTGGCTCCTGTCCACTGTCACAACGTTACCCTCTTAATTTTGGCTCCTGTCCACTGACACAACGTTACCCTCTTGGCTCCTGTCCACTGTCACAACGTTACCCTCTTCGGTCCTGTCTACTGTCACAACGTTACCCTCTTGGCCAGTTATTCGCCATTGACGTCTTCAGGGGTGATGTAACAAAAGTCTCCAGCACTGCCTGTTGTATATTAGTGACCAGTTAGTCGCCCTTGACGTCTTCAGTGGTGATGTAACAAATGTCTCCAGCACTGCCTGTTGTATATTAGTGACCAGTTAGTCGCCCCTGACGTCTTCAGTTGTGATGTAACAAATGTCTCCAGCATTGCCTGTTGTATATTAGTGGCCAGTTAGTCGCCCTTGACGTCTTCAGTTGTGATGTGACAAATGTCTCCAGCACTGCCTGTGGTATATTAGTGGCAAGTTAGTCGCCCTTGACGTCTTCAGTGGTGATGTAACAAATGTCACCAACACTGCCTGTGGTATATTAGTGGCCAGTTAGTCGCCTTTTACGTCTTCAGTGGTGATGTAACAAATGTCACCAACACTGCATGTGGTATATTAGTGGCCAGTTAGTCGCCTCTGTCGTCTTCAGTTGTGATGTAACAAATGTCTCCAGCACTGCCTGTGGTATATTAGTGGCCAGTTAGTCGCCCTTGACGTCTTCAGTGGTGATGTAACAAATGTCTCCAGCACTGCCTGTGGTATATTAGTGGCCAGTTAGTCGCCCTTGACGTCTTCAGTGGTGATGTAACAAATGTCTCCAGCACTGCCTGTGGTATATTAGTGGCCAGTTAGTCGCCCTTGACGTCTTCAGTGGTGATGTAACAAATGTCTCCAGCACTGCCTGTGGTATATTAGTGACCAGTTAGTCGCCCTTGACGTCTTCAGAGGTGATGTAACAAATGTCTCCAGCACTGCCTGTTGTATATTAGTGACCAGTTAGTCGCCCCTGACGTCTTCAGTTGTGATGTAACAAATGTCTCCAGCACTGCGTGTTGTATATTAGTGGCCAGTTAATCGCCCTTGACGTCTTCAGAGGTGATGTTCCTCCCGCAATGAAGGCCAGGATGGCAGGTCACTACTCTCACAAAACCAACCTCTCCAGGAAAGTATCCACCATCCCCGAGGCGACTGGAAGGACAACTGCAGAATATACACCTGTAGCTATTGGATTAGTTTCTCACATCCCATTCATCAAGCCTATTCCACCGCCTCAAGATCGGCCATAGCTTCTTGGCGGATGAACCCCCTTGTGTGGCCAAATTCTGCAGCGTACCCTGGGGTTGCAAGAAGATCGGAGAGTTGACAGTCTTCAGCAACACTGAATATGACACGACATGGCAATTTCATATTCGTTCGGAATAAATACGAAAACTCTTGCCCTAACCCTAACCAAAAATAATCACCTACCTCCTTGTGCAAATTCTAAAACTATTGTTTAGGTATGTCACTTTGCATTGTTTTGTTGGTTGAGAACACACACACGCACGCGCACGCGCACGCGCACGCGCACACGCACACGCACACACACACACATATATATAATTATATACAAATGCAGAGTCTTTGATGTATTTCGTAGCAATGCGTTGATGCAGAGTCGGCTCGTGGTCCTTTCGTAGGCGCCCATCGCGACTTCTTAGCGGGGAATTTCCGCCAAGTCGGCGCCAAGCCATGGACCCATCTACATTTTAACTCCAACACCTTGAACGAGATGCGGCTCGGCAGTCAATGCAACCCCATTAAGACAGGTGTGATGGTCTCATGACTTCTGGTGCTGGTGGCGAGTCTGACGACAGTGTACTCGTAGGCGAGCTGTTTGAGATGACGGTAGACTGAGCAGGAGTTCAGATGAAAAGTGACGAGTGCGTTGACAGCATCTGTGGTGGCTCCAGTGGTGTGATAATGACGTGTTGATAACACTCGGTATTTATGATAATTATTCCAAGCAATAGTTTCATGTGATGTGTCGTCGTCAGATGTTGGTCCATACATTGGTGTGGTGTATAGAGTAAAATAACAGACACATGAACCGATCCCAGTGGTACACCACACTACAGAGGAATATACTCAGATGTTATTGAATCAACCTACACGCGATGGGTTCGGTCTTCCAAGCACGCCCAGAACCTTGCTAGTGCCATTTCACGCACCCCGTATTCGTCTTGCAGGACGGTCGACTAGTGTACAGGATCAATAGTTTTCTTCCGAGATCTTATCGTGCCGAGTCAATTCACCGTTCATTGTCTGACGATGGGACGTTCAACTGCCATTTAGTCGCGTTCGATATCGCCTCTACATCGACGGCGCGTGCCAAGATCTTATCAGTTGTCGTGCTGTACAATCAAGTAGTCGCACGGGCCAAGTTTGACTCTGTATAGGGCTGTCTCAGTAATGTGCAACACCTTCTAAGCAGAGTTGTTTTTTCTCGTGCAGTCTATTCATTGTGGGGTTGTTGGAGACAGGACTGTAGCTTCTTAACAGTTCTTTATCGAAAGTGAAACTACTGGAAATGGTTTTACATACGCGGTTCTCATCGTGTTCGGAAATAGTTCTTGTTGGTAGCTGTTATTTACTATAGCTATCAGTGGGGCAGGAAATAGTCCTTGTTGGTAGCTGTTATTTACTATAGCTAACATTGGGGCAGGAAATAGTTTTTGTTGGTAACAGTTATTTACTATAGCTATCAGTGGGGCAGGAAATAGTTCTTGCTGGTAGCTGTTATTTACTATAGCTATCAGTGGGGCAGGAAATAGTTCTTGTTGGTAGCTGTTATATACTATAGCTGGGGCAGGAATGTAGACTGCAGGTATTTGAAGGACACTAAAGTTCTTCTGTTCTTCGTCATTGGTAGGTAGCGAATGAATTGGTGTGGCACTGATCATATGCAATCAATGAGTTGGGGTGGCACTGGTTATATGCAATCAATGAGTTGGTTAGGCACTGGTTATATGCAATCAATGAGTTGGTGTGGCACTGGTTATATGCAATCAATGAGTTGGTGTGGCACTGGTTATATGCAATCAATGAGTTGGTGAGGCATTGGTTATATGCAATGAATGAGTTGGTGTGGCACTGGTTATATGCAATCAATGAGTTGGTGAGGCACTGGTTATATGCAATGAATGAGTTGGGGTGGCACTGGTTATATGCAATCAATTTCGACATCATCGGAATATTCTTCCTTAATGATCAGCTTCTCATGGATCTGTAAGTCTTCTCATGGATCTGTAATCTGATTCATTGTGTTTTTCCCGCAGAGTTGGTGGCGACGTCAGTTTCCTAGAGCTAAATGATTGTGGTCGAATCATGCCCGTTGGCTTCAGCAGATTGTTGACCACACGAAAACATGTCTGCTCGTCGAGTGATGACAACATAGACTCGTGTTGAGCTTAGCTCGAGTGATGACAACACAGACTCATGTTGAGCTTAGCTCGAGTGATCATGGTATTGACCTATGTTCGGTGTTGTACACAATTATGCCGATGAGCTTAGCTCGGGTTATCATGGTGTTCACCTATGTTCGGTGTTGTACACAATTATGCCGATGAGCTTAGCTCGGGTGATCATGATGTTGACCTATGTTCGGTGTTGTACACAATTATGCCGATGAGCTTAGCTCGGGTTTTCCCCTCTTCTCGTTTGTACGTCCCAATGCCCCGGCTTTGTGGATGTCAGCATTACAACAGGTCTCCTGGTTTCCATGTGCAAGAAGTCACATGTACATTTATTTATTGTAACGTACTCACACATGTGTCCGTACGTCATAATGCCCCGGCTTTGTGGATGTCATCTTTACACCAATCACTTGCGCACATTTACTTACTGTAGCGTACATACATAGGTGTCCGAAAACCGTAATGAATAAATACATACAGACTCACGTCGTGTGTCGTGACAGTGATGGGGACATTGAACATGGACAACGAGAAGTTATCTCTGGGCCAAGACAGTTCCATAGAGCGGCGTGCGTAAGTCTCCCCTGCTGGTACATAATCTCTCCATAGATCGGAGTGCGTAAGTCTCCCCTGCTGATACATAGTCTCTCCATAGATTGGAGTGCGTAAGTCTCCCCTGGTGGTACATAGTCTCTCCATAGATTGGAGTGCGTAAGTCTCCCCTGTTGGTACATAGTCTCTTCATAGATTGGAGTGCGTAAGTCTCCCCTGCTGGTACATAGTCTCTCCATATATTGGAGTGCGTAAGTCTCCCCTGCTGGTACATAGTCTCTCCATAGATTGAAGTGCGTAAGCCTCCCCTGCTGGTACGTAGTCTCTCCATAGATTGGAGTGCGTAAGTCTCCCCTGCTGGTACGTAGTCTCTCCATAGATTGGAGTGCGTAAGTCTCCTCTGCTGGTACGTAGTCTCTCCATAGATTGGAGTGTGTAAGTCTCCTCTGCTGGTACATAGTCTCTCCATAGATTGGAGTGCGTAAGTCTCCCCTGCTGGTACCTAGTCTCTCCATAGATCGGAGTGCGTAAGTCTCCCTTGCTGGTACATCGTCTCTTGTTGGTATCAGATGCCATGAATTCTTTGAATTTGGTTTTCTTGATTTCTCCTCTCACCTCATATTTCTTTTGTGGTTTCCCGGCATTCCTTCTTTGTCGATCTGCTTCCTTCCTAGAACCAGCGTGGCCATACCTATCTCCAAGTAAGTGGATGTTGTTGATTATCGCCCAATATTATTTTACGGACATTTTCGCAGGTTTTAATGATGGATTGTCAAAATCTGCTGTGGCCGCAATGCCGGACGGCTTTACTTCAACTGACGATTTACCGCTGTATGTTTTGGACAGATCATTTGATAGTTTTAGCGATGGATGTTGTTGACCAAAACAAAGATGATGTTGGCGAACCTAGCGACCGAGCCGGAGGCGAAACGGACACTGACAGCGGGAGCTGCCCACTGCATTATCAATGCTGGGTGATGCGTAGTTTGATTTTTGTAAGAAGGAAAATGTGTCTGTGAATCCGTCAACATGCAAAGTTTGATTGGAATCGGTCCAGGAGCGATGGGTGTTAGCCAAAATACGAACAAACACTTTTGTCATATATGTTTAAAATACAGATTAATAACTTGTTATTCACTTTCTTATATTCCCCCAAATTTTATTGATATTGTATTTTATGTCATAGCACACTTCTGTAGCATGATCAACATGAGTAGTTTACATTAAATATGTACATTGGTATACAACTGTGTTCAGCAACTGCAAAAATGTTGAAATCGAGGCGGCTATCTTGGATTGATGGTTACCATGACGATGAATTGTAAAATGATCTGTTTCGTTTTACTCGCTGATTATCGTACTTTCAGGATATATCTATATAATATTCCTATTCATAAAATGCATTTTTGTTGCTGAAATCTTGAATTGATGTGATGCAGTCGATTTTCTTGCATATTTATCGATAATGCAGTATTCAGTGGTCACAGCAGATCAGGGCTGTAGTACTGAATGTTTAAATACAATATTTACTAGAACAAAGGAAGTGGAAATGGTACACTTCGTGAAATCCATTGCGATTGGGGAACTTCGTGAAATCCCGTCCGGTTGGCGTCAGTCCACTGACGATGTGCTTAAGATTTAAACACATTATTAATACACTGTAAGACACAGAAACTGTTCAAACCTGATGTATTTGATGTATCTTAAAACAAACGTGGAGAAACAAGATCGAACACGGAGTACTTTTGCCACTAACGTTGTCATGTGGCAATGTCAGTGGGATACATTAAAACGTTGTCATGTGGGAATGTCAGTGGAAGACATTAAAAGTTAATTTAGAAGTGAAAGAATTTCTAAGATCAAAATATACTTATCGTTTTTTTTTTCAAAAGGGAATCGACCCAAGATGAAATGTTGGCCGGCACTTAAAAGGGTCGCTTGTTTGGTAGGATGCGACATTACGGTTCAGGCCCATTTGAAAGACTATTTTGACTAAATGCAACCGGTATTCAAAACACTGCCACAACTCGTTCCGATATCGGCGATCTTATGCGTACGTTCGCAGAGGATCACGGTATTTTAACAACTTCCCACCGTACCCTGGTTGCCTCCTATTTTAACAAAAAGGTCTTATTAACAACGCCCCTTTTGCGATAGTTCTTCAAACATGGTTTAATTGTATCGCACATCCACCAAGTGGTAGAGTACGAACCTACGCCGTGGTTCAAGATGAGTGTCCCGGATGTACGCGAGACACTCACCGAAGGCGACGTGCCTTCGGACAAAGCCATCACAGCAGACACCATCAAGCTGCTAGACAACTCCGGTTGTAATCAACGTCGAACATTTATTTATGTAACGACAGAGCAGCTGCCCGGGGTATAAACAATCATTGATTCAGGCAGCTCGACCAAACATCGGAATCTCTGTACCGGACGACAACTTCTAAAAGTATCTTTTGATACGGTCTCCCAATCCAAATTCTGTTTACAGTGATTCTAAATTACGAAACGACTTTTTATATTTCTACATAGAGCGCCCCCTGTATCAGTTACGCAAGATGGACAACGATTCCTTGTATTTGACCATCGCTGCCAAATGGCTAGACGATTGTGTTGCCCAGGGCAAGTTGGAACATTATTTTAAAAACATGTCGGAGTGGTTCCCTTCCGTATGTTGTGACGGGCACGTGCCAGATTACATGACATGTCGGTTGGTCGGCCGTGGGTGGGTCGCCTCCAAGCCGGGTTGTGTAGCTCGGGTGTGCCACGACAAGTAGACAGCGTATAGTATTCCACTTTATAAAAACCTTACTACATAGTGTCACATTGTATTAAATACTGCCTGTTTTTTGTAGAAAAACATATTAAGTTTTCATTTTATTACATTGTATTAAGACACATACTGTGCTTTGTAGAAAAACAAATTATGCTTTCGTTGTATTACATTGTATTAAATCGAATACCACGCTTTGAAAACAAAACATATTAGGATATTAAACTATTACGTGGTCTGCACAAGTCATGTATCTGTCACCTCCTCTTTGATTTATGACTAAAATAATTGATATCAGATTAAACAAGTGGTGTCGTCAATTTTATCGGTTTCCAAGACAGGACAATGCAACAAGTAGTGGCTCTGACGCGCAGTTGTCACGAAGAAAGTTAATAAATTCGTCGTGTTGTGGAGAAATATTCGCCGCGTCCGTCTTTCGTCAAGTAAATACTGATCCAGTATTGACCCTCTTTATCGCACGCATGAATGTTGCACACGAACGCCGCCAGGTAACTAGCGATGGCAGCCGTGGGTCGACAGCCTCTGGGGACCACGCCGCCGTGGGTCGACAGTCTGTGGGGACCACGCCGCCGTGGGTCGACAGCCTCTGGGGACCACGCCGCCGTGGGTCGACAGTCTCTGGGGATCATGCCGCCGTGGGTTGACAGTCTGTGGGGACCACGCCGCGGACGACATTCCTAATGTAAGCGTCAGATGCTGAGACACGTTCTATTTACTTCTTGTCCATCCTTCAGTAGTCGTAGACGACGTTCCTGTTTCTGTCTATTTCAAACACTGCCTCGAATTCTCCGTAGACGAAGACGTTTGCTGTCTGCTCGAGTGGTTGATCTCCACTCGAAGGTTGTTCTTAGTTCTTACACATCAAATTAAAATTCGGTCCGTCGCACACATCGGGGGTCAAGTCGAGAGCAAAGAGGATGTATCCTCCTCCAAACTCCTCACGAGTGATGTCTTTTCCTTCATCCTGAAACACCTTACCAATTCAAGAAAACATATTACAGTAACTTCTCACCTAGTTACGATCACCGAAAAGAGGCTGTGGAGGTTTCGCCGGGACTTGCTGTCCGTCTACGTACGATGCGGAAAATGTCAAGTTGTGTTTTACGGGTTCTTGTCGTAGGCTCCATTGTATGTGTCGTTGTCAATGAAACAAGTTGTTGTGTTTTACGGGTTCTTGTCGTAGGCTCCATTGTATGTGTCGTTGTCAATTAAACAAGTTGTTGCGTTTTACGGGTTCTTGTCGTAGGCTCCATTGTGTGTCGTTGTCGATGAAACGCAACACGATTCCCTCAGGCATGACGCCCAAAGACATGTTGTCGTGAGTGTGCGGCATTGCACCCCGCGATATCGAAAACACCAGTCGCCACTTCTCAATACATGACCGTTCCCTTTTCTTGTGCCATGGTGTGACCCATCTACACGGAAGGGATCAGCTCAGATGTCAGCTTTTAGAGCAAATAAAGCCGCCTCGACGATCTTGTAATCCTGATCGGCAGCACCAGCCAGTGAAGATGTGTCCTTGCTCTGTACCAGACGAACTGTCATGTCGATACGGTTGAGCAGGTAGCGATCTTGGGAGAAGAGGTCCACGAGACAGCGACCCATCCTGTCGACACGGTTGAGTAGGTAGCGATCTTGGGAGAAGAGGTCCACGAAACAGCGACCCATCATGTCGACACGGTTGAGTAGGTAGCGATCTTGGAAGAAGAGGTCCACGAGACAGCGACCCATCATGTCGACGCGGTTGAGCAGGTAGCGATATTGGAAGAAGAGGTCCACGAGACAGCGACCCATCATGTCGACGATTCGACCACTGGTATTGTATTCCATTATTTTTTAGTATATCGCGTCCATGTGTCCGACCCAGGCCTTTAGCCAGGGACCCGTCTGCCCGTCTTGAAGACGGGCAAATGTCTGACGACGACGGGTAAAATAAAACTAAAAGACGGGTTTTTCTTTTAACAAAATGAGATTTTTTCATAATAAAATTGTTTGAACTGTCTTATTGACACTAAGCGCACGCGGTCATGAATCGACAAATGTTGTCGGCGGGAGAATAGCGAATACCGCCGATCTATAAGACTATGTATTTTTAACATTGACATCGTTTGAAAATTATGATACTGCGGCTGATCTATATTTATTGTAATCGTGTACGCCATTGGTTGGGAAACGCGTTTCTATGGGCTTTCTCATTGGCGCTCCCATTTGAAGAAACAATCCCGTGACCCGGATGTCGTGGGGCGAGTTCAAAATGGCACCTACCAAACGTCAGTAGCTAAGTTCACGACAATCGATGTCTTTTTCGTAATCGTGAATAAGAGCTGCGTTCCTGCGATTGTCCCTGAACAGTCCGAGTCAGCATCCTTTGTTATGTTGGTGGAGATCCACAATGTTGATGTGCGGCAAGCTAGTAACCGAAACGCTACTGTATTGTCGCCCACCGCTGGCACTGCAATGCCAGTGGCCAAGCGCGATCGCGGTCGACTTCGAAATTGAGTCTGATTCGGGTTCCAATTCACATACATAATTGGCGTGTAAGCCCTACTATTGGCAGCAGTTTCCCGATTGCTGAAAGAAAACTCAAAAGGCGGGCAAATGAGGAACGATTAGGCTGTGCTCAGTCTAGTAAACTGATATTGTTTTTCTTCTTCTATTCTAATAGATAATACTGAATCTGGATGATTGCTGTTTTGTCAAAGAAGTAATGTTTCAATGTATTACTTTTAAATCCAGTTGTATTATTCAGTGCTATGCTTATTTGTTGTATTGCTTACATTTTAGTGTCATACATTTTATTTTGGATGTGATTGTAATCATATTTGTTCATATTAGACATATGTGCATGCATGCACTTAGTCTTAAGATGCTTCAAACATTACTTCCATGTTTATATATTTAAAATAAAGTTTCAAGTTACTTTTTCATGAACTTTCGTGTGCTCTTCTTCTATTTATTACTGTGCAGGTGTTAATGCAAACCTCGCTGCACAGCTAGTAAGACTCGATTGGGTCAATAATGGCTAAATCGAACTTGGAAAAACCTAATTCGGCCAATAATGGTTGTTATTTTACATTTGCTCAACTTGCATTGGCTCACCAGTGCAAAAACCAAATGGGCCAATGATGACTGTCATTATATCAACCAGCATTGGCTTGCCAGTGAAAAAAATCAGTTGGTTCAATAATGGCTGTCATAGACGCGAATGGCTTCTACGGAAACCGTTTGCGCGTTAAAGTTGACACATTTTTGAATGTTCAAGACTGGCAAAATTTTATTTCTGGCTAAGGGCCTGGTCCGACCGTGTCTTTGAACCACAACAGTCGGTTGACTCGCTTTTGCTTCTGCTCCGTGACTCAGCAAATTGTCGATATGGGCACGAACTTCTCTCCCGCCTCAACACCCGTCTTCTACCCCCACCCCCTTCGTCAACCGTCAGACAGTGACAGTCCCCTCTCCACCCTCCGTTTACACTCTCCACCCTACGTTCCCATATCTCCCCTCCACACTCCCTATACATGTACCCTCGAACCCTCTTTTCAACACCCCGAGGACGGACCTACATTGTATATATACTCTACTATCATCTTTATCTGAAAGTGCAAGTTATGACTTCTAGCATCAATAAACTTACCAATATTACGCATGGTCTGTTTTTTATGGTGTGGAAACATAGCAAAGAGTAGATATGTGCGTTCAAATGTGTGCATCTTCAAATCAAGTACACCAATATATCTGCCAACTATTAGACGTCTTAGCTAAAACTGTAATTATTTATCAAATTGTACTTCCAACGGAATTAGTTACACTTCTTATTGCGTCATTTTCGGACTCTGCCTACTTCTGTGGAATGGCATTTATATAGCAAATACAATACAGCTGCAGAATTGTAATTAAGTCACCAAATTAACAAAACTGCGACAGTGTAATAGAACAATGGACAATAGTTGAGTCATACTTAACCTATCGGTTTCAACATTTGCTCTCGTAAAAGCGGGAAATTGCTCATAAAAGCGGAAGACGATCTCCTCCGTTCAATTTTCGTCTTTTTTTTTGCGTTTTTCGTCTTTTTGTTAACTTGTTGTTTTGCGCGTCACCATTTTGACTTGTCGTCCGCGTTCGTGGTGAATGCCTGTGCGAAAAACAAAATCAGTTGGGGCCTCAATAATAATAATGTGCCTAGAATGGCCTCGGGTGCATCAAATAGATCAATATTAACAATACACCCCCGTGCCCCACCTCTCACCCAACACGTTCCTCCTTCATCTCAACACCGCCCCTTCCTCTCACCCAACACGTTCCTCCTTCATCTCAACACCGCCACTTCCTCTCACCCAACACGTTCCTCCCTCGCTTCAACAACGGCCTCCCTCACCTACGTGGAACTCTCTTTTCACATGGAAATTTATAGTTAGCGTTCCACTCACCAGATGACAGCACCGTCGCGTGCAGTGTCTGGAATAATGCCAGCAGTAGGGGAAAGCAGTATTAGTGGCAGTGTAATTTTTCAATCTTTTTTATATTTAGGGCACAGTCAAATTCATGAGTCAAACTTGTTTTACTAACATAAACTATGATTATTAGTGGATCATTTTATACCAAGATAATATATCAAGTATGCATAGATAATTATATGTAGCTGATTCAAGTAGGGTTGGTAAGCTGGCTCAACTAACACTTGGTGTGGGGTAAGTTGAGCCACAATGTAGCGTAAGTTGGTTAAATACTTTATTTGTACAATTTACGTAGACCTTGAACTTATAAGTTGAAACATTTAATTAATATAAACTTACAGGCCAATTACAACAGGTGTATGTCGGATAGTTGTAGCTATCAGATGTCCCAATTTGTTCGGTAAAATGAATTCGTTGATATATTTTGGGGTAAAAAAACACTTGTCTTCGTTCTTTATCAACTGCTCAACTAATAATCCATTCGGCCTCGGGTGGCTCAACTAGCCCCGTTTTGACAATTAATCAATTTTAATTAACTTCTCATTAATGTTAGAAGTTATATAAATAATCTTCTTCCCGTGCATAGTTAAGCCATTTCTAAGTGCACATACAATAAAGTCTGGTCATGCGCGTTCATAGTTTACTCACGAGACATTAATGGAAAAATAAACTCACTCACAATAAAAATTTCGAAGAGCACAAAAAAACTAAAATGTTCTGACCGTTGTTACAAATCGCACTTAGTGTACGTCAATCGTGTTCTAATAACATTTCCAATCACTGGATGGTACCATGTAACTGTCGCTGCTGTAGGTTTCTGGGAAACATATGTGGCTCAACTAACCCAGTGGCTCAACTAACACTGCCTTCCAATACATGGCTCAGTGGGACGGAGGTGGCTCAACTAACTCAGTGGCTCAACTGACACTGCCTTCCAATACATGGCTCAGTTGGACGGAGGTGGCTCAACTAACTCAGTGGCTCAACTGACGCTGCCTTCCAATACATGGCTCAGTGGGAAGGAGGTGGCTCAACTATCTCAGTGGCTCAACTGACACTGCCTTCCAATACATGGCTCAGTGGGACGGAGACAGATTCCTAATAGTTTAGAAATGTACTGAGTTAGACAGACGAAGAAGGTGTGTTGGGTAAAGAGACGAGGGTGGATAGACGGAGGACAGGGTTTGGAGAGATATGTGAGGGCGGACAGATGTAAGGGGTAGGGTACGGGGGCGGATTGAGGGCGGTTAGATGGAGGGAAGTGTTGGGTGAGGGGTGGGGTAAGGCGGTGGGTTTGGTAAGATCCTAAATACCCCACTGGCAGCGGCTGCGTAACCCGGGCCGTGTCGGCTCCACATACCGCTAGAGGGCGACGTAATTCTTCAGTAGACCCATTGGTCACGCTTCACTGCACCAAAGCGTACCCCCCCAGTCGCGTTCAATGGCGTCATTACCTCGTGTCTAGATCTTATCAGGTGTCGTGTATAAGTTGTCGCTTCTCGCTTCAATGAAGGCGACTGTTTGCAGCAGTAGTCACTGTTCAGACGTAGCAAACTGGGAAACAAATTATGAGGAGGGAGAATTAAGTTAAATTGGTAGTAAAACAATACTGGGGGAGGAATTGGACCATTAAGGAAGTTAACAGTGTAATGACAAGTAGTTTCCCAGGGAGAGGCGGCAAATGTATTTCCTTTGGATAAAATGCTGGTGTTGATGGAACATTAACAAGACGATTAAGAAGTTTAGCTAAATCATGGCGAGAGAGATAACTATCATAAAGTAATAACAGTGATGTCAACTAGACACCAGAAACCATTACAACATGGGACATATATGTAGTGGTCAGGTCGAATGTGACTAAATCATGGCGAGGGAAATAACTATAATAAAGTAATAACAGTGATGTCAACTAATGTGACATCAACATTCACGTCCTGTTAGAGCAGCATTGAAGGCCGCAGTGACAGCGTGATGTGGCATCAACACACACACACACACACACACACACACACACACACACACNGGAGAGGCGGCAAATGTATTTCCTTTGGATAAAATGCTGGTGTTGATGGAACATTAACATGGCGAATAAGAAGTTAAGCTAAATCATGGCGAGGGAAATATCTATCATAAAGTAATAACAGTGATGTCAACTAGACACCAGAAACCACACAACGTGGGACATATATGTAGTGGTCAGGTCGAAGGTGACTAAATCATGGCGAGAGAGATAACTATCATAAAGTAATAACAATGATGTCAACTAGACACCAGAAACCACTACAACGTGGGACATATATGTAGTGGTCAGGTCGAATGTGACTAAATCATGGCGAGAGAGATAACTATCATAAAGTAATAACAGTGATGTCAACTAATGTGACATCAACATTCACGTCCTGTGAGAGCAGCATTGAAGGCCGCAGTGACAGCGTGATGTGGCATCAACACACACACACACACACACGCACACGCACACGCACACGCACACGCACACGCACACGCACACGCACACACACACACACACACACGATGTGAAACAGGTTTGAAGGCCCCAGTGATGGCGTGATGTGACATCAACACACACACGGTGTGAAACAGGTTTGAAGGCCCCAGTGATGGCGTGATGTGACATCAACAAACACGCGGTGTGAGACAGGCTTGAAGGCCCCAGTAACGGCGTGATGTGACATCAACACACACGCGTTGTGAGACAGGCTTGAAGGCCCCAGTAACGGCGTGATGTGACATCAACCAACACTCGACCGCGCCCGCCGACCGCGCCCGACTCGCGCAGAGTGCAGCGAGGCGAGACGAAGTGTGCTGTGTGATTAGCCGAATGTGACCGTCGAACGGAGGGACGGGGCCTCCACTCTTGTCACTCAAACGTGGGTCGTACGTCGACTTGATGCACGGAGGGGCGGGGCCTCCACTCGTGTCACTCAAACGTGGGTCGTACGTCGACTTGATGCACGGAGGGGCGGGGCCTCCACTCTTGTCACTCAAACGTGGGTCGTACGTCGACTTGATGCTATGTTTACCTCGCTGAGCGGGCTATAGCTTGGGACGTACGGGCCACAGCTTGGGACGTGCCGGCCATAGCTTGTGACGTGCGGGCCAAAGCTTGGGACGTGCCGGCCGTAGCGGCATTTCGCTGGGCGTGCATATTTTCGCGAACAAGCACGGAACGATATTTAACGGCGAATAGTGCGGATTTGGTGTTCGGTATAAATCTGTCATTGACCGTTTCATTATGTTCCACTTATGCGGGCCGTACAGAATTTGATACGAACAACGTTTTATGACAACTGGTTTACCTTTTATATTAAGATTTTATATTAAGGTCACCAACTGTGCATTATGTCGCGCGTTGTCTACAGCAAAATGAGGATGTAAGGACAACCACTGAGGTAGTATATAAGTTAGTTTAATTATTTGAAAATCTAGTTTTTATTTTCAAATCATGAAACTAACTTTAGGAAATATTGAAGAAAAACAAAAGTCAACTTCACCATGCTAAAAAAAACTGCAAGTCATTACCATCAACCAAGAGAAGGAAACGAAATGTTTGATAGTTTTGTTCCACTACATTCAACAGTTTTGATGACTGCTTTTCACTACTTTGTCAAAGTGCATGAAAAAAAAAATCGTAATTTTAAAGGTGGCTAGCAATTGTGTGTTGTAAATTGTGACTGGAATGTTTTTGCTGCAATTACAAATTATATCAAATCAACACCCGAACTATTGCAAACTCTTTCACCTAAAATGTGCTTAGTAATATGATCGTACTAACAAAATGGAATTTAAACAAAGAAAAGTTAAAACTAACGACGGATTGATCAACCAAAGGGCGTGACGCAAAAACGGAATATACAAACATTTTGGTGTGTCGTGATTTTCTCATTGCCTCGTTCTGTTTAAGATTTTGATGATTTAAACCCGATCGGGATAAATAGCCGAATGACAGCATTGATAAACAACGACCAGCAGGCTGATTGTTNTGTAGACAGTGGTAGGTGAAAGACACCCATACAGTGCTATAGAGGGTGCGGGTGAAGGGAGACAATACTAACGCCGGAATGATCAACCAAATGGCGTGACGCAAAAACGGGGTATGCAAACATTTTTGTTTGTCGTGATTATCTCATTGCCTCGTTCTGTTTAAGATTTTGATGATTTAAACCCGATCGGGATAAATAGCCGAATGACAGCATTGATAAACAACGACCAGCAGGTTGATTGTTACGGAAAATACGAAGTTGGGTGTTTTGGTCGTTTTGCCCGGGTAAACGTGTTTTGATTTTTGTTAGTGGATGAAGTTGTTCTTTTCTTAGTTTTCACTCAATATTCTATATAAACATTTAAGATTAAACAATCTCATATGTGCAGTGCATGTCTTTAACTCGGGCATTTTAACCGTATGTGAGATCTTAATAAACCCTGGTCATTGATATATGTATAAAGATACTGGTATAATGCAATGTTGCTTTAAATAGGTCTGTTTGGGCTCATGGAATGATGATACTAGTATGTGTCTGTTCTATAGACGGAACAGCCAACACATGGCCGCCGGTCATTAATCAGTCATCGTTTTGCAGTATTCCGTGAGCCCAAAACATATCTTAATCTACATGTAATTCTTTCCAATTTGGTGAAACGTTGCATTATGCCATTATCTATTTACAAATACAAGTGACGTCTTTATTTGGTTCTCCCATTCCGCGCCATTCGCCGCTAAAACTCAAGAGCACTAACGAACTGCTGGCAACAATAAACTCGACAAACCCTGACATAATCCTTCTAGTTCAAACCAAACTCGACTCAAGTATCCCCACATACTCCTTTCTCCCGACAAATTATGAAGCAATCCGGAAAAAAAGGAACATCCACGGTGGAAGTGTTTTGATAGCAGTCCGAAATGACATTATAGCAGGCCCCCAAGACAAACTAAACATAACCTGTGAAATTATTTGGACAAAAATACACTTTGTGCATAAAAAGCTATATATCTGGCATCCTGCTACAGACCTCCAAACGACTACACAACATCTCTAGAATCCTTACATAAACCTCTCTCCATCCTATACCGTAGCGGCAACATACCCCATCTGTCATCCTAGCTGGAGATCTAAACCTTCCTGACATCGACTGGGATAATTTGTGTACAACAAACCAACAAACACTGCGAAACATAACAAACTGATTGAAATAGTTGGGGGATTTGAAAAAGTTAATATGGTAAATGAACCCACCCGATTAGATTCTGGAAATATATCAGACCTAGTACTTACATCAAACCCATCCCTTAGTTCCACCATAAACACAGTGGCAGGCACGAGCGATCATAAAGCCATTATCTATGACATCAATATGAATCCCAACAAAAAAAGCAAACCACCACACAAAGTATACAACTACAGATCTGCAAACTGGGAATCCCTTAAATCAAACTACACCCATCTAGCTCAACAGTACTTTAATAAAAAAAACCAGGCGAACAAGGTGTAAACTCAAATTGGAACGTCTTTCATAAAAATTACACTAACCTGACAGGAGAATCCACCCCTAGTGGCATGACAAAATCTAAACAACACCTACCCTGGATCACAAGAAGTAAATCTAAACAACACCTACCCTGGATCACAAGAAGTAAATCTAAACAACATCTACCCTGGATCACTAGAAGTAAATCTAAACAACATCTACCCTGAATCACAAGAAGTAAATCTAAACAACATCTACCTTGGATCACAAGAAGTAAATCTAAACAACACCTGCCCTGGATCATAAGAAGTAAATCTAAACAAAACCTACCCTCAATACAACTAGGGACTGGGTTGTAGACAGCGGTAGGTGAGAGACACCCATCCAGTGCTATAGAGGGTGTGGGTGTCTCTGTCTCTGTATAATTTGTGTATGTTTTCGACATTCTTTCCGCCGAGGAACACATTGCTTTGTCGACTGACGTGCTTTGTTTTTCATTGTTGGTTAGTTTGAGGCGACTTCTGCTTCTAGTTCCTTCAGACGGCTGATAATAATTTTTTTCTTAGGCGCCATTCGGGCAATCGTTGCTCATGGCGCCGAACAGGATGTTCTAGAAAACAGGTGAGTCTTAGACTTCGATTTAAAAACAGCATCCGTCATTGGCGTCACCATTTTCTTCAGTTTCCACTCTTGATGGTTAGTACAGCACTGCCGTTTTGTTCAGGTTCCACCCTTGATGTTTAGTACTGCACTACCGTTTTGTTCAGGTTCCACCCTTGATGTTTAGTACAGCACTACTGTTTTGTTCAGGTTCCACCCTTGACGGTTAGTACAGCACTGCCGCTTTGTTCAGGTTCCACCCTTGACGGTTAGTACAGCTCTATCGTTTTGTTCAGGTTCTACCATTGATGGTTAGTACAGTACTACCGTTTTGTTCAGGTTCGCTCTTGATGGTTAGTACAGCACTACCGTTTTGTTCAGGTTGATGCACAAACCATAGCGTTACTTATATGTAAAAGCCACACGTGGTAATGACGATAGCGAGACTGTGTTCACAGTGTTGTTTTAGATTGTGTACCCGGCATACGCTTTGTGAGAACTGTCATTAACTTCGGCAACAAGTTAAGTCAGTATTGCGTGTGTCTGTGGACCGCGACGTTTATGTCGGCGACATTTACACACACGCCTTGTGAGAGTAGCCTTGAAGGCCGCAGTGACATCAATATTCGTGTACTGTGAGAGCAGCCTTGAAGACTGCAGTGACAGCGTGGAGTGACATCAACATTCACGTCCTGTGAGAGCAGCCTTGAAGGCCGCAGTGACAGCGTGATGGGACATCAACATTCACGTCCTGTGAGAGAAGCCTTGAAGGCCGCAGTGACAGCATGATGTGACATCAACATTCACGTCTTGTGAGATCAACCTTGAAGGCCCCAGTGACAGCGTGATGTGACATCAACATTCGCGTCCTCTGAGAGCAGCCTTGAAGGCCCCAATGACAGCGTGATGTGGCATCAACAAACACACGGTGTGAAACAGGTTTGAAGACCCCAGTGATGGCGTGATCAACAAACACGCGGTGTGAGACAGGTTTGAATGCCCCAGTGATGGCGTGATGTGACATCAACACACACACGGTGTGAAACAGGTTTGAAGGCCCCAGTGATGGCGTGATGTGACATCAACACACACACGGTGTGAAACAGGTTTGAAGGCCCCAGTGATGGCGTGATGTGACATCAACAAACACGCGGTGTGAAACAGGTTTGAAGGCCCCAGTGATGGCGTGATGTGACATCAACACTCACGCGGTGTGAGACAGGCTTGAAGGCCCCAGTAACGGCGTGATGTGGCATCACCACACACGCGGTGTTAGACAGGCTTGAAAGCCCCAGTAACGGCGTGATGTGACATCAACCAACACGCGGTGTCTGCCGACCGCGCCCGCCGACCGCGCCCGACTCGCGTAGAGTGCAGCGAGGCGAGACGAAGTGTGCTGTGTGATTAGCCGAATGTGACCGTCGCACCTAGGGGCTATTGTCACTCAAACGTTGTCGTACGTTGGGCCACAGCTTGTGACGTGCGGGCCACAGCTTGCGACGCGCTGGTGATAGCTTGTGACGTGCGTGCCACAGCATGTGACGTGAGGGCCATAGCTTGTGACGTGCGAGCCACAGCTTGTGACGTGCGGGCCACAGCTTGCGACGTGCTGGCGATAGCTTGTGACGTGCGAGCCACAGCTTGTGACGTGAGGGCCATAGCGGCATTTCGCGGGGCGTGCATATTTTTGCGAACAAGCACGGAACGATATTTAACGGCGAATATCGCGGATTTGGTGTTCGGTATAAATCTGTCATTGACCGTTTCATTATGTTCCACTTATGCGGACCGTACGGAATTTGATACGAGCAACGTTTTTTTGACAACTGGTTTACCTTTTATATTAAGATTTTATATTAAGGTCACCAACTGTGCAATATGTTGCGCGTTGTCTACAGCAAAATGAGGATGTAAGGACAACCACTGAGGTATTATATAAGTTAGTTTAATTATTTGAAAATCTAGTTGTTTTTTCAAATCATGAAACTAACTTTAGGAAATTTTGAAGAAAAAAGAAAAATCAACTTCACTATGCTAAAAATAACTGCAAGTCATTACCTTCAACCAAGAGAAGGAAACGAAATGTTTGATAGTTTTGTTCCACTACATTCAACAGTTTTGATGACTGCTTTTCACTATTTTGTCAACGTGCATGAAAACATATAAAAAATCGTAATTTTCAAGGTGGCTAGCAATTGTGTGTTGTGAATTGTGACTGGAATGTTTTTGCTGCAATTAAAATTATATCTAATTAACACCCGAATTATTGCAAACTCTTTCACCTAAAATGTACTTAGCTATATGATCGTACTAACAAAATACAATTTAAACAAAGTTAAAACTAACGACGGATTGATCAACCAAAGGGCGTGACGCAAAAACGGACTATGACAAAAGTTCTGTGTGTCGTGATTATCTCATTGCCTCGTTCTGTTTAAGATTTTGATGATTTGAACCCGATCGGGATAAATAGCCGAATGACAGCATTGATAAACAACGACCAGCAGGCTGATTGATACGCAAAATAAGAGGTTGGGTGTTTTGGTCGTTTTGCCCGGATAAACTTGTTTTGATTTCAGGTAGTGGATGAAGTTGTTCTTTTCTTCTTAGTTTTCACTCAATATTCTATATAAACACTTAAGATTAAACAATCTCAAATGGGCAGTGCATGTCTCGGGCATTTTAACCGTATCTGAGATCTTAATAAACCCTGGTCATTGTTGTCCGTATAAAGATACTGGCATAATGCAACGTTGCTACAAATAGAAAACAGTTACATATAGATTAAGGTATGTTTGGACTCACGGAATGATGATACTAGTAGGAGTCTGTTCTATAGACGGAACAGCCAACACATGGCCGCCGGTCAATAAACAAGTATCCCCACATACTCCTTTCTCCCGAAAATTATGACGCAATCCGAAAAGATCGGAACATCCACGGTGGAGGTGTTTTGATAGCACTCCAAAATGAACAAATTTGGTCCTTCATCAGCAAAACAAAACAGAAAATCTTGGCATTCCAGTATTAAAAGTAAATAGCAACTTTGAAAACAACCGACCATAACAAAGCAAATGCCCTCAATGACCATTTCAAGTCAGTTTTCACAAATGAGCAACTTCCTATCCCAACAAAAAGCCAATCACCATTTCCCTCAATTCAAACCATAGAAATCGGACTAAAAAATCATAAAACCGCTTGAAGTTCTAAACCCCAAATAAGCGAAAGGACCAGATGAAATTCCTGCAAAAATACTAAAGGAAACTACTAAAGAGATATCCCCGAGAATACAGCACATTTTCCAGCTATCATACACCACTGACAAACTCCCCCAAGCCTGGAATACAGCCATTGTAATAAACACAAAAAATACACACACAAAACGATACGCGCGCCCCTCGGGAGACGGCGTTAGACTCAACAGATACATCGATAAACGATACGCGCGCCCCTCGGGAGACGGCGTTAGACTCAGCAGAGACAGCGATAAACGATACGCGCGCCCCTCGGGAGACGGCGTTAGACTCATCAGAGACGTCACGTTTGTCACGTAAATTGAATACACCAGATTACTGCTGTTGAGGTCAGACCTCAGTGCATTTGTGGCCATGTCTACGCTTTGTCTGATTATGATAAAACTAGACCATCCAAAATTGAGAAAAAGAAATCACAGCCACCGCCATCGTGTCATTGATATTCTGAGCAAGCTTTTCGGGAATATCACCATCAAAATACTGCGCGACTTCGAATCCACTACAACATCTCAATACCAGTTCCAACCTTGCTGGCTGAATGTAGTTACTTCTTGGTAAATACAATAATAATAGAAATCAACTATGTAACATAGTCTATGTTGTGTATTGCTGTCCCCTGTTATAGGGTTATCCCTGTAGATTCCACAACGCATTGACCGCCAGAGGGCGGCATAGTTGTTGGGTAGACCTGTTGTTCGTGCTCTGCCGCATCTGGTGATCTGATCTTTGCCTACTCAATTAACGTCCATTATCTGACGGCTCGTGTCTAGATCTTATGTTGTCGCTCGGGTTCCCTGATGTTTCTCACAGCGAGACATGTCACAGCGTGTCATATTTGTAGACATTTTATATAAAACATAGGTGTCAATCTGATCATGGAAAAGCTGGAAATTACGTGCCAACGGAAAACCGGGACATACCCGGGAAAAGCGGGAAACACCCTCTTCCGCTAAACTTTCGTCAATATTTAGCTGACTGAAATATTGATTACGGCCCACCATTTTGATTCGCCGTTCTCGCTCGCGGTGCCCACGTGACACGAGACAAGGTGAAATTACCTAAGACAAGATAAACAACTCGTGCCTCAAGCGACCTCGCATACAATATTATGTGCGTTTTTGCGTGTGCGCGTGTGCGTATGCGTGTGTGTGGCGTGTGCGTGTTTGTGGCGTGTGTGTGCATANTGAGGGTGGTTACTACCAGGGTGGATGTCACTGAGGGTGGTTACTGCTAGGGTGGATGGCACTGAGGGTGGTTACTACCAGGGTGGATGTCACTGAGGGTGGTTACTGCCGGTGGATGTCACTGAGGGTGGTTACTACCAGGGTGGATGGCACTTAGGGTGGTTACTACCAGGGTGGATGGCACTGAGGGTGGTTACTGCCAGGGTGGATGTCACTGAGGGTGGTTACATCCAGGGTGGATATCACTGAGGGTGGTTACTACCAGGGTGGATGGCACTGAGGGTGGTTACTACCAGGTTGGATGTTACTGAGGGTGGTTACTACCAGGGTGGATGGCACTGAGGGTGGTTACTACCAGGATGTCACTGAGGGTGGTGACTGCCAGGGTGGATGTCACTGAGGGTGGTTACTACCAGGGTGGATGTCATTGAGGGTGGTTACTGCCAGGGTGGATGTCACTGAGGGTGGTTACTGCCAGGGTGGATGTCATTGAGGGTGGTTACTACCAGGGTGGATGTCACTGAGAGTGGTTACTGCCAGGGTGGATTACTGCTAGGGCGCATGTCGTCCTCAATGATTCTTTTACGTCCCCAATTAATTGAGATGAAATCGACATTAACGCGATCATCCGAGTCACGAGAGATACACAGTCTCCAATGTTGAGAGCCAGGTTTTTATACCAAACATGCCCTCGCCCTTCCTCGTCCATATACTTCCCACATATACTCTCCTCCCAACCTCCGTCCACCTTCCCCAACAAATATGACACATTCTTACTTACCCGGGTCATTCACCCCGCCCTTCCTCGTCCATATACTTCCCACATATACTCTCCTCCCAAATTCCGTCCACCCTCCCCCAACAAACATGACACATCCTTACTTACCCGGGTCTTTCACCCCGCCCTTCTTCGTCCATATACTTCCCACATATACTCTCCTCCTAACCTCCGTCCACCCTCCCCCAACAAATATGACGCGGCATCGAGCCAAGTTAAGTCGCCGTCAGATGACGACTGTATAGATTTCAGAAGCTGCTGCTGTAGTAGCAATATTAATGTTATCAACATTTATGTACCGTGTGAAAAGTCCGTGCTATAAGGTTATCCGTGTAAATTCCACAACGCAGAGACCGCCAGAGGGCGGCATAGTTGTTCGTATCGATAAACGATACGAGCGCCCCTCGGGAGACGACGTTAGACTCAGCAGAGACATCGATAAACGATACGAGCGCCCCTCGGGAGACGACGTTAGACTCAGCAGAGACATTGATAAACGATACGAGCGCCCCTCGGGAGACGGCGTTAGACTCAGCAGAGACATTGATAAACGATACGAGCGCCCCTCGGGAGACGACGTTAGACTCAGCAGAGACTTCACGTCTGTCACGTAAATTGAATACACCAGATTACCGCTGTTGAGGTCAGACCACAGTGCATTTGTGGCCATGTCTACGCTTTGTTCGATTATGATAAAACTAGACCATCCAAAATTGAAAAAGAAATCACAGCCACCGCCATCGTGTATATTCTGAACAAGTTTTTCGGGAATATCACCATCAAAATACTGCGCGACTTCGAATCCACTACAACATCTCACTACCAAACATGCGACATTTTGAAAGTTCCAACCTTGCTGGCTGAATGTAGTTACTTCTTGGTAAATACAATAATAATAGAAATCAACTATGTTGTGTATTGTTGTCCCCTGTTATATGGTTATCCCTGTAGATTCCACAACGCATACACCGCCAGAGGGCGGCACAGTTGTTCAGTAGACCTGTTGGTCCTGCTCTGCCGCATCTGGTGATCTTATCTTTGCCTACTCAATTAACGTCCATTATCTGACGGCTCGTGTCTAGATCTTATGTTACTAGTTGTTGCTCGGGTTCCCTGATGTTTCTCACAGCGAGACATGTCACAGCGTGTCACGTTTGTAGACATTTTATATAATACACAGGTGTCAACATCTGATCATGGAAAAGCGGGAAATTATGTGCCAACGGAAAACCGGGACATACCCGGGAAATGCGGGAAATATTGTGCCAACGGAAAACGGGACATATCTGGGAAAAGCGGGAAATTATATGCCAACGGAAAACCAGGACGTACCCAGGAAAAGCGGGAAATTGTGTGCCAACGGAAAACCGGGACATACCCGGGAAACACCCTCTTCCGCTCAACTTTCGTCAATATTTAACTGACTGAAATGTTCTCTACGACCCACCATTTTGATTCGCCGTCTCATTCGCGGTGCCCACGTGACACGAGACAAGGTGAAATTACCTGAGACAAGATAAACAAAACGTGCCTCAAGCGGCCTCGCATACAACACACACACACACACACACACACACACAC
>SDWI01001496.1:104162-116858 GCA_009193005.1 Lamellibrachia luymesi | reverse complement strand
TAACTTTTATCAACAAAACATGCAATTATTTAATCGCAGAAATACGGATATCAACGGATTACGATGCGTCGAAGTCTTTACAATATACGTTCACGCGAAGCCACCGACCGCAGCTTCCGAACGACAAAACATGACAAATTAGCGCGCACCGGGTCATGTTGCCCACGTTTTTCTGAAAAACGACTGTAAGTGCTCCACTTCAGCCTTCCTTAGCGTTAGACTTTTAGTCTTAGAACTGGCACTGTCGGCAACGCAGTCGTATTCAGCTGCTGTACAATATACGTTCACGTGAAGCCACCGACCGCAGCTTCCGAACGACAAATATGACAAATTAGCGCGCACCGGGTCATGTTGCCCACGTTTTTCGGAAAAACGGCAGTTGTCCACTGCAATAATATGCACATCATTTTAAAGCTAAGTAATTATTGTACTGTTCTTTTTTATTCCTATAAAATTCTTCTGGTAAAGGTGCATTAACCTGGCCGAAATTATTAACGCTATTAAATGACANCTTCTTTATATTATATGTACTTTTTAACAAGTTTAAGCAAAACAAAATTTACTTACCTTCGTGCAGTCACAAAAGCGTCGGAATGAAAAAATTCCCGCGCCCATAACGTAAAGAAGACATTCATTGGTCGATATGAAGTTAAACAAACTCGGCCACGTCATTTGCATACCGAGTATTTTGGCTCTTCCCGCGACCATGTGATGCGAGCGTCACGCCTTCGTACCAAATATGGGACACAAAACGACGCTATTTTTGACGACAACGAAAAAGTGACGCCATCTAGCGGAACTTGATATACCTAGTTAAGGTAACAAAAGCGTGCATCTACCGTCTTGAGTCGGCAATCCATATGACTTCGCCCAAGACAAACAAAATATCCACGGTTTACAAGATAGTGTCAGTGCGCGCTGTTCTTAGTTCACACGACAGTAGCGTCTGCCGTCGTGATCCACAGTAGGAGTCAGTTGTGAAAATGTCGAAGCGAAACGGTCAACATGATTGATACAGGAACATAAAAAATAACGCGTGTATACGAACCTGCCACTAACCTTCAGATAGCGGGCGCCAATGTGACGTACTGACTATTATGACGTAACATATACACAACTAAATGCGTCATTTGCAACAAATTCCCGAATCACGTCACGTCACCACCTCCAGTGTGGAAATGGCGGCGATAATATGCCGATATAAAATTCGAACAGAATAAAACAGGTATACTGCGTTTCCCCTCACTCACTTGTCACTCGTTTTTCTGCAGCAACTTCATTTTCGTTTTATAACCGTCCATGTATCGAAAGATATCAACATACGATATAATCACCTACGAATATGCAGGAACAATAAACAAATCGAACAACACATTTACGCGTCTCCTGCCGACCGGCCGCGCGCGCGCCCCCTATCGGATACATCGCGGTTCTCCTGGAGAATCCGCCAGGAGGGCCAGGAGCGTTCTTTACCGCCAGTGCATTTTTAAAAGTCGGACTTGTTACGCAATACAACACAACACAAGAACCATACAACGCATAGTCAAACGACTAAGTACGTCAACTAAAACTATTTGACTCTTTATTTGTCGCAGGATTAATTAAACACCTGGCACATTCTCAAACGGTCGATGCCAGCAGTTTGTTCTAACAATTCCATTGTTCTTAAATGTACACTTTGTTTATGTCAGTAATACATATTCAACCAGTGAACGATTTGAAAAATACATATAAAAATGGCCCAACTTACTAGTGTGCACGTGTACCTCCAGCGGGCGTTGTACGGTTATCCGGTGTCTTCGTCTCCAATGACGAACATCACGCCCACGGTGTACGGTGATATTTTCACGAAGGTTTCAAGGAGCATTCGGCTCTAAGGAACTATTGAAGTGACCGTTGATGTTAACACACATCGGGATACACCACAGTACAGCGACGACTGACTAGGCCGACATAGAAATATATAGACGCGTGAACATCCCAAATGATGTACAGATAATGAGTCACTCCTTTCAATGGTTGGATCGTATATTAGATGCAACAATAATGGCTTAATGACGGGCACGACATGGACGATATGGTAAAATTGTGTAATTTAAATTAAAGTAAGTTAGGAGAAGTAAATGCATGGGTTCTGCAGGTTTTATTCTTGCACCGGTTGAAAGAGGATAATGTGACAAAATGTAGCTTTTAACTGTGTGCGCTGATATGTGTTTTGACATGATATCAAATAATACCACATCTTGAATCATCGTAAAAATATAATGGAACGGACGAGATCAAGATGCCCTATACTATGACGTTGTACGTCAAAATCACCAATCCCTTCAAGATTAATCTTCTAGTAAACCCAGTGGTACTCAATTAGTGAACAATACACTGTTTGATTTCCATCGTTTATTGTTCAATGGGGCAGTAGTTCCCGGATTTGAGGGATGGTCCTCCGCTGTTGAAAGCATTTTTGTCTTATGCCGATCATCGTTTTATCTCCAAACATATACCGAAACCAGAAGATGAAAATGTGGTCGTAATGGCGAATACTAATAGAAACGAACTGCCGAACATATAGGCAGAATGATGGGCTAACATACCTAGATTATACCAAGGTTTAACAACATGAAAAGGTGACTGACATAGTAATGTTGGTGTCATCTTTAGATATATACAATAGTGTAGATGAAATTGGAGATCAATTGTGTAAAAGTTATTCCAGTCGATAACCTTCATTGTTTCCACCCAGAGTAATCACGCCGACCTCTTGCCCGCTGTCAACTCAGTGAACGTAGCTTTTGTTACGTCCGGACTTGTAATCGTTTGTTTTGTCCCATTCAAATTCCTCCGTTTAACTCTGTATCCGGTTGATTTCTCAATGGGAGGCGCGTCCCAGGTAAATGTCAGAAGGCTCATGGTGGCATGATTGTCGTGGCATTTTGTCCTGCGTAAGATTAAACTTGAAAGACAATATCCGCAGCAGAAAATCCATGGAGAGTATCCGCACCACTAGTATTCGGATGTAATCTCCCTAGGACGAAACCCCACAAACCACACATATATTTTGGAAACAAGATGTGTTGTTAAACATATCATGCACCTGCAACATTGAAACATATAGCCGCCATACCAAGTTGTCTGTACACAGTAGTTCGCATTCACATGATAAAGTGAGAAAAGTATGTATGATTCCATCTTATGATTGTAATCGCTAGATGGCGCCACATTACCTATGGTTGGCTCCAATTACACGGTTGTCACCGCGTAACTGGGCGGCACATTTATAGCTTGAAGGAGTATGTAGTAGAATACATTTTATTTTATGCTGATTTCCCATTATATATTTTCCAGGTGGTTCCAACCTTCATTATTTCTTAAACGAGTGACCTGCTCCGCGTGTGGCATTTTTTGGGTATTTTTCCTTGAATACTGCATTCTAGGGATTGTCTCGTGACACAGGTAGCTTCTTTTTGGAGGGTGCGTCCTAACCAAGTTCATTTGTTTCCTAGATATCTGTTTGTGGTCTTGCCTTGCCATTATTATAAGTCGGTTCGGAATATTGGTTTGCCGGTTCGTTTCAACATACACACGCACACGCACACGCACACGCACACGCACACGCACACGCACACGCACACGCACACGCACACGCACACGCACACGCACACGCACACGCACTCGCACACGCACACACACGAACTAATGGTCTTATCCGCAATTAAATCTGTTCATCGATATCTTATCAATACAGCACTTCCTAGTCAGCCGGCAAAAACCATTGGTAATATTTACATGATGCTTAAATACTAGCCTGATCCGTAACACTCTAATTTATGACTGCAGATACTAAACCAAAACGTGTCACGCTTTCATGATGTCGGATTAGACGCAACTGAATATCAAGTAACGTCATCCGTTTATCGACATTTGCGTTGGAAACCTGGTGTGACAGGACAATTGCACACTTCAATGATACACATTATACCACACGTGCCATGAACATGGCAATAACATACGTCATGTGAATTTACCATTAAACCATTCAAATAAGCACACACATGCAGGTGATTGTGCATAAGCTATTTAGTATGTATAACGTATTGAAAACCAAACTTTTTAATTACGCCTTTTTTAAATGTGCAGTTACAAATTAATATGGTATGATGCGATGTTTTGCCCGGTATGTTATGTCGGTTATTATCTAGGAAGTTGTTCTCCAGAGATGATGTACATATGGGGTATCTCAATAGGAAATTGGCGGATTATACAGCTCGGGGGTTTTAAGGGGGACTGTTCTAGAACAAAAACCTTGTCTGACAACCGAAACTGGTTTGACAATATTTGAACCGTAAGATATTGTGTTGGATGTGTAGAATGACATTGTATAGTGTACATCATTATACGAAAATAATCCACATATATATTGCTGTTGATCTCGATCATTCAGTGGATTGCTTATGAGCCTATATTCTAAGTTCTCGGGCAGTCAGTGCTTTGCTTATTCCAAGATGTCGATGACGGTTGGTTACACGGAAAACATTTATGTAAACATTGACTTTGAGAAAAATGAGTCTGTTTATATCCACAACAACAAACCCACCATTGTGATTATGTATCGTAAGCCACAGTAATGTCCACATACAAATGCGGTGTACCACTGATAACACTGCTTAATGTGAACTCACGCAGACAAAGAATCACATGCACGCGCACGTGCACGCATACACGCGTGAACATGCACACACGAACGCACGAACGCACTACTCGTCTAGCACCCGCTAGACCAAGGCACACTACAAATATTTATGCATTCTGTCTGGGGTAATGAATCGAGATGATAATTCAACTTAAATGGCAGCAGTTTATTTAGTGTGTACCTAACGCACAAGGATACATTCACCGGTTGTTATTATGCAATGCATCACCGTTTATTAAGTAAATGAAGCATATATTGTAAGTAACAATGCACTGTTAAAAATAAAAATACGGGCATTTATAATTTCCTCCAACAGAAATACTATGCATCATATGAACTATGTTGAACATTAAAGGTGAGGGTGTCACACACCCTAAAATAAATAAGTAATACCATAGTTTACAAATGAACTGTCAGCTTCGGTGTCGTCAACACATTATTTAATGCAATACACGTTTGAGGCAGAAAAATCCCCAAATGAAATAACCATTGGGAATTTTCCCAATCATATCAATAAGTACTTCGTAATCGCAGTAAGCGTGATGGCTTACTACTGCTGCTACTGCCAACGCTACCGACACCGCTACCGCTACCATTACCACTACTGCAACCACTACACCATATCTAAACCCTACCTGTACCACTACCGCTACCACTACCACGATCTCTACACTTACTGCTACCACTACCACTACCATAACAACTACCACTACCACTACTACCATAGCTATCACTACCGCTACCACCAATATTACTGCTACAACCACCGCAGTGAATACCACTACCGCTACTACCAATATCACTGCTACAACCACCGCAGTGAATACCACTACCGCTACCACCAATATTACTGCTACAACCACCGCAGTGAATACCACTACCGCTACCACCAATATCACTGCTACAACCACCGCAGTGAATACCACTACCGCTACCACCAATATCACTGCTACAACCACCGCAGTGAATACCACTACCGCTACCACCAATATCACTGCTACAACCACCGCAGTGAATACCACTACCGCTACCACCAATATCACTGCTACAACCACCGCAGTGAATACCACTACCGCTACCACCAATATCACTGCTACAACCACCGCAGTGAATACCACTACCGCTACCACCAATATCACTGCTACAACCACCGCAGTGAATACCACTACCGCTACCACCAATATCACTGCTACAACCACCGCAGTGAATACCACTACCGCTACCACCAATATCACTGCTACAACCACCGCAGTGAATACCACTACCGCTACCACCAATATCACTGCTACAACCACCGCAGTGAATACCACTACCGCTACCACCAATATCACTGCTACGACCACCGCAGTGAATACCACTACCGCTACCACCAATTTCACTGCTACAACCACCGCAGTGAACACCACTACCGCTACCACCAATATTACTGCTACGACCACCGCAGTGAATACCACTACCGCTACCACCAATATCACTGCTACAACCACCGCAGTAAATACCACTACCGCTACCACCAATATTACTGCTACGACCACCGCAGTGAATACCACTACCGCTACCACCAATATCACTGCTACAACCACCGCAGTGAATACCACTACCGCTACCACCAATAACTCTACTACTGCTGCTACAATGACTATAATACTAGTACCACTATTAATATTGTCGTTGCAAGGTTGTTTATTCAGGGGGTAATGCTGAAGCTATTTCAAAGAAGCCGTGTTAGAAATACAGCAGCACATCGAGTGTCAACTTGTATTTGTCGTCTCAACTAACAGATAAGCATCAGTCCTCCTCCTAATTGCAGTATTGCGTGTTAATGCAGGTGCAACCTTTTCTTTTACACTAAGTGCGTGTTGCTTTGACGGATCAAACGCCAATACAAGGATACCAGTCCGGATGTCTCTAATGCCAACGGTTGTTCAGGCGCGCCGTGAAGGGACATATACGTATACCTTCCTGTCATGGAATCAACACTTAATGCGTGAAATAACTCAAATAAACAGACACAAACACGCAAACACATGGATACGCACTCACACACGCGCACATACGCACAAGCATGTACGAATACATATACGGTCACGCGCGAACATGCACATACTCATACGAACGCAAGCAGGCATCGCGCTCCCACGTACACACGCACGCACGCACGCACGCACACACAAATGCACCCGCTCCACAACACACAGGTGGTAGCACTACAAAAATATATTACCCAAAAAAGACCCTCAGTAATTATATATCCGTCAGATGGCGATGCGATACCGAGCACAACAAGTCGAGTAACGGAGACACACAAAGGTTTTTGAATGGACAGCGGTAGCGTAGTAGATAGAACATCGGACTCTTGATTTACGGTTCGAATCCTCCTAATGGAGGTTCGAATCCTCCTATTGGACATTCGAATCCTCCTACTGGAGGTTCGAATCCTCCTATTGGACGTTCGAATCCTCCTACTGGACGTTCGAATCCTCCTACTGGAGGTTTGATTCCTCCTACTGGACGTTCGAAGCATAGGCCATTTATTCATTCCGTGTTGCCTCAGGAGTACCTGGCTATCGTTAGTGGTAGATATTGATAAACAGTATTTGATGTATCGGTGCTTTGAAGTTAATGAGGGTCAACGCTTAACGTGGATATTATGTTATCAAGTCAGCAATCACCTTAATGTTTTTACGAATGCTGGGTTTGTGCGTGTGCTGGGTTTGTGCATGTGCTGGGTTTGTGCGTGTGCTGGGTTTGTGCGTGTGCTGGGTGTTGTGTTACATTTTTGCGAATCAGAAATACACACTCCGTTTATACATATGCAAGTGCACATGCACATGACGTGTGTGCGTGTGTATTTGTGTATCTACGTGAGTTCACATTAAGTAGTTGAATCATGAAATGAAGATTTACGTTGATGCCCCTTCACTGCCTACCGGAACAACTGCTATTGACAAGCGGAATTGTAGCCGTAAATTGTTGCAGTTTGAACTGATCCACTTCGTCAAAAAAATCAATCTTTTTCAAAGGTATCGCAGGTGACAATTGCGGTCTGCTGCCTCGAAAAGTGGCACATGCGTTGTCGTGCGATACTGCAATTAGGAGCAGAAGCTGGTGCCTATTTTGTTGTTAGACAGCCTCTACAAGTGTACACTACATATACTGTAGTTCACACCAAGATGTTCGTTAAAATTACTTTGACATGAATCCACCTTGTAAACAACCACAATGTTAATAAACTATTTCTAAGAGCAAATGTATTCACTTAGCTATTAAGCGATTATTGTTAGTAATTTATTTGAATATAATCGACCTGTAATGTAACAATGTCGTGTGACCAAAGTTGCTTTTAAATGACCAACTGGTGCTGCTACTACTACTGCTACTGCTACTGCTACTGCTTCTACTCTAGTGGTAGCGGTATCGGTAATTGTAGCAGTGGCTGTAGCGGTTGCGAAAGAGATAACGGGTACTGTAATGGTTGTTCTAGCCACAGTGGTATTTGTAAGCCGGCACATTGACTACGATTACGAAGTGGGAAAGATCATGATCATTGTTGTTTAACATATACTCGCGCTAAATTTAATAATTATTGACACGTTGACACGTTGGTCAAACCGAAGGCTTTTATCTGCATTGATTTGTCTGAAACGCAACTGGCAGTCATGGACCGGCAAAGGTGGGGGACAGTTTGTCAAATCATCATCAAAGGTACCGCAGCAGCTACCCAAGTTTACAGGATAAATATGGTGAGAGTGACGTGTATACTAATTCACTATTTATTTGCAATTCGAATATTAGCACAATGACTATATGCCCTATGGATGACAATCCGATATTTCATGTGAAAATGTTAATATGGGAAAGCGGAATATTCAAAGTCGACAGAGAAAAATGGAAACCCAGAAATATCCGCATTTGCGCAATTCTAGCATTATTATCAGTCAGTGCAATATTCGTGGACCCAGTTTCCAGGTTCTCTGACATTCAGTGCAGTATTCGTGGGCCTTCTTCTCGGGTGTCGATAAATAATAATACTAAACTACTTCTTGCGCTAAAATCCTCGGGGGACCCAAACTCGGCAGCGCATCAAAACAAAAGGGGTTAATCAGTTTATAATCGATAAGCAGTTCCAGTTGTAAACATTTGGATTGGTACGCTGGGGAGCTATGGAGGATAAGCAAGTTTAAACAGGTGAATGTTTAGATTACGGCGAAATGTTGTTATATTTCCTACAGATTTAACACCAACAGGGAGTGAATTCTACAGAGTCGGTGCAGCAACTGAACAAGTTCTACCTCCGACATTTGTCTTAACATTGGGAACAAGAAGTAGATAAAGATTGGTTACGTGCAACACTGTATTTAAACATTGATTTTGCGAATAACGAGCCTGTGTGATTGTGATTGTGCATCCTTGGCCACAGTTATGCTCATCTACAATGCGGTTTCTGTAATTAAATGTCGATATGTCGAGCCGCTCAGACAGACGATGTGGGTGATCTGTCCAGTAATATGTTTATGTATTCAATTGGTTTATTGATTTATATCGATAGTGTAGGTAGAGTGAACGCGTCACATTTTACATCTTGCGCACTCATTAGGAATACTCTCCCAATGCAAACTATATTCTTCAGGGTGGCCAATACATTAACTAAGGCATTACACTTTTGAAGCAGAAAAATCCACAACCGAAATAACGATCGGGAAATTTCCCAAGCATATCAATGTGTAGTTCGTAATCACAGAAAGTTTGATGGCTTACTAATGCTGCTACTGCCACCACACTCATTACCACTACCACAACCACTGTATTGTATATACCGCTACTACTACCTCTACCTGTACCGGTACCACTGCCAATACCAATACCACTACCTCTACCTCTACCGGTACCACTGCCACTACCAATACCACTATCACTACCACTGCCACTACTGCTGCCAATACCACACTTCCATAACCACTACCATTACCTCTAAAACTATCACTCCTACTATAGCTACCTACCGCGACCTCTACTGCTGCCACAATGATTACAAATACTAGACGACCAGTACCGCTATTAATATTGTCGCCACAAGGCTGTTTATTTGCACAGCTGAACATAATAATTTCAAAGGAGCCGTCTTAGAAGTACAGCAGCACTTAGAGTGCTTGAATTGGTCGTCTCAACTGACAGCTAACACTGTATCCTCAATTGATTTCGCCTATCGCGAATCCGGTTCTTTGATGTCCTAATATGTAGTGTGACTAATTTAATTAAAAAGTGCATATTTTTGTTCAACTCATCGAAAGAATTGACTTTAGTCGTTAGATATAGTAAATAGTGGACATCCAAAACGGAAATTCCTTTGTGGGTTCAAGGCTGCTCATGGGCGTGACTTCCATCCTCTCGTCGATCACACGACAAAGTTATGAAATTTCACCAAGGGCGAAATCCGTGAGTTTTTAGTGTTTCCATTTTCACTTCAATAAATTATGCATGCTACTGCATTGCTTTAATAGTTTGTCTGATGATTTCACAAAAGCTACATGCAAAAGTTGCACAGACGAACCAGCATGTCGTAGTGGATACTAGGTAGGTTTAAATTTTCGCAAAAGGAATTTGAAAAGAGACGAGTGTTACAACCAGTAATTTAATAATCGACCGGTAATGTAATAAATCGACCGGTAATGTAATAATTGACCGGTAATGTAATAATCGACCGGTATTGTAATAAATCGACCGGTAATGTAATAATCGACCGGTAATGTAATAAATCGATCGGTAATGTAATAATCGACCGGTAATGTAATAATCGACCGGTAATGTAATAATCGACAGGTAATGTAATAAATCGACCTGTAATGTAATAATCGACAGGTAATGTAATAAATCGACCGGTAATGTAATAATCGACCGGTAATGTAATAAATCGACCGGTAATGCAATACATCGACAGGTAATGTAATTGTCGACCGGTAATATAATAAATCGACCGGTAATGTAATAATCGACCTGTAATGTAACAATCGACCGGTAATGTAATAAATCGACCAGTAATGTAATAACAAAATGATGATGATAATCATTAAGATGATGATGATGATGATGTTGTTAATAATGATGATGTAGAAGGTGATGATGAGGGTGAAAAACGATTATGATGATGATGACAATTAAGGGGGTCATCTTAATAATGATGATAATGATGATGATGTTTATGACGATGATGATGATGATAAAGATTATGATGATGATGATAATGATGATAACGATGGTGATGATGAGGGTAATAAATGGTTATGATGATGATGAGGAATAAGGTGAAGACAATTAAGCGGTTTTAGTGATGATGATGATGATAATGATGACGATGATGATGATGACGAAGATAATGACAATGAGGGTGATCAGTATTACGATTATGAGGACGAAGACAATGACACATTCAGCCTCATCATCCTGCTCCTCCTCCTCATCGTCATCATCATCCTCATGTTCACCCTTATAACGGTTAGCCATGTTGACACCCACTCGACGTTCATTTTGTTCACATTGTTAAGATAAATTATATTTTCATTTGCACGTTATTAAGCGATGATTAATCAAACCGTTATTTCATCCGTCAACAGCGTGGTATATAAACACGTTTTTCCACAATAGTATTTTCGATAGCTGTAGGATATGTGATTTTCAATCTCACTTGAGTAAGATGGCGCAACGCGTCACGCTAATTGACTTTTCCATCAAAATGTTTGTCGGCATAGTGGCGCTTCTAGCTCTTTAGTTCGCCTGGTAACATGTATTTTGTTCAGAAATGAGTTGCTGTCGGGTCTGGGGTGGTGGATTGTCCCCGAAATCACCCCTTGAAGTGGGCAAAAAAGTACATTTATTTAAGGGAACGACGCTAAGCCTAAAAACAGCATGGCTAGCCATGATAAGGGTGAACATGAGCATGTTGAGGAGGAGGTGGAGCAGGACTATGAGGATGATGATAATGACATAGTTGTCTTCATCATCGTAATAATTATCATCATGATAATCATCATCATTAAGATAAACCCTTAATTATCTTCATCTTTATCCTCCTTTTTTGAGATGATCCCTAATTTGTTGAGACGATCAAGTTAGATAGTTAACTTGTTCTTACATATTTTGTGACGATCCTTTAACTTTTTTGAGAAGACCCATTCATTTAATGAGATGACCCCTTAATTTATTAAACTTTTTTCGAGACGTCGTTATTAACATCATCATCATCATCATAATGATTATCATCATCATTTTTATTACATTACTGGTCGATTTATTACAATACCGGTCGATTATTACATTACCGGTCGATGTATTACAATACCGGTCGTTTATTACATTACCGGTCGATTTATTACATTACCGGTCGATTATTACATTACCGGTCGATTTATTACAATACCGGTCGATTATTACATTACCGGTCGATTTATTACAATACCGGTCGATTATTACATTATTGGTTGTAACAGACGAGCAAAACATCGAATTGCATAGGCACCTATAAACATCAGCCTCCTCCTAACTGCAGTTTCACGTGGTAATGCAGGTGCCACTGCTCGAGTTAATATGCTGTAATTGTCATCATCGGTTCCACTACGTACTGGTTGCTTGGACGGATACAAATATGTATATGATACATCAATTACTGGCAGGCAGTGGAATGACGTATACCTTCATTCATGACACAACTGCTTAATTTAATTTGGAAAAAGATTGCTCCATGTTGCCTCCGTTCACTCATCTGTATAAATTAATGGTTGACTAAGAGTGGTACAAGTTAGTTACTAGTATTATTGAATGTATAAATTAATGCATGACTGAGAGTGGTATAAGATAGTTAATAGTATTATTGAATGTATAAATTAGTGCATGACTGAGAGTGGTACAAGTTAGTTAATAGTATTATTGAATGTATAAATTAATGCATGACTGAGAGTGGTACAAGTTAGTTAATAGTAGCAAAATCAGCGGCAGCATCAGCAGCATCAGCAGCA
>SDWI01001496.1:76308-87764 GCA_009193005.1 Lamellibrachia luymesi | reverse complement strand
TGTCTAGCTCTGACCAGGTGTCCACATCCGATCAGGTTGGGACGTAAACACACCCCAAATATACCTTGTTCCAGGACAAACGCATGTGAGTCCAGACTATTTCCAAATCAGTTTAAAAGTCTAACATGCGGTTGGAATAATACGAACTGCTCACAATAACGAATGTACTGTCCCTGTTTCGTATGTAACCCTTGTAGCAATTGCTGTCAAAAGTGTTACATTCATTTAGTTTGTCAACAGTTCGGTGGCTGTAAATTTTTCAACTGTTCAGCCGGTGACGAAAGTTCGCCATGCGTGGCCGCCCACTGCGGCGACCACGGGAAGCAGCACCACGAGCAACAACACAACCGTCATGGCTGAATGATCCTGGTGACGCATTGCATTGTTTGTAGCGTCTCCATGTGTTATTCTACGCTTACTCCACCCTGATATAGCATGAACACTCCGACACGGATTCTGTGTTATGTCGCATAAATAGGCAGCGATCAGCATCGAGACACAAACAACAATGAACGTCTACGTCTACACGCAGATGAATCGTCTTCACAGTTCGCCAATTCATGAAGCATAAGTAAAGCTGGTATAGGTAAAGTCAGGACAAGTACCACATGCGGCTAATCAAACAAGAGGATCTTGTTTTCGGAACGACACTTGAATCGTCGGTGCTAGCGGGGGCACCGAAGCTTTCATGCGTCAAATGTGCGTGTGTGTGTCCTGTGCAGATCACCAAATGCGGTTTTAAAGATTTTCAATATGGTGTCTTATTGTTCACGAGATTACATTAGCGCTGCTCAGCGTAATCACTGAGAAGCTTTCGGCAATGTCCGAAGGTCACGACCCAAACCTGCCTCCAACCAAACACGTTGTCTAAAAAGCATTTGCTTTCTATTCACAGACACGTTCAAAGATATAACTGTTAACTTTGGTTTTTGCAACGTTTCAATTATTCGTGTAAACAAAATGTATAAGACGCGGAGAAAGTATTGCAAATATTAGCAGTAGTGTTTTGCAAATGCCTTTGCGCAATGCCTTTGAATTCCAATATTTGCAATATTAAAAATATATATATTGCATGAGTTTACAACAATTAACTTAAAAACAATACATACAGGAAAGATGTGCTTACAGGTCTGAAATGATTATCTTAAGGAACTGCTAAACGAAAGATAAAATAGCGACCAGAACTACTGAGCGCAGTAGAGGGAGAAGTAAAGTTGGAGGAGATTTGGGATGCAGAAGTAGGGAGAGCAACGAAGAAGATGACGAGAGGCCGAGCAACAGGTCTTGATGAAGTGCGAGTGAAGATACTGGTGATGGTTGAACGTGTTGGGGTTAGGTGGACGAGGACAGGGAATATCAGAGGAATTCAGGGTTAACGTCGGCCTGGGACAGGGGAGTGCGCTAAGCATATTATTGTTCATCGAAGTAGTGGAGGTCATCAGCAGGATACAAGATACTGATACAGATGACCTGACGGTAGAAGCGGACAGTGAGGCAGATCTTCAAGAACTGTTCGTGGAGTGGAAGTAAATATTTGGCAGACATGGACTGAGAGTAAGTCTGGTAAACGCAGGTGCTTTGGGTCGGGCAGCAGAACAAATTTCAACGTATAAGACTGGAAGAAGGGAAGACACTGACACAACAAGACGGCGTAATGTACCTGGGTGGAGCGGTTTGCGGGGACGCAGGAGAATTAAAGCTGGAGCGAATGCGTGGAGGAAAGTAGAAAGGGTGATGGGAGATATACATATATGTCCGAAGCTAAAAGGAAAAGTGCTTAGATCATGCGTAACACCAGCCTGCCTATACGGCCTAGAGACCATAGCGATGACGGAAAAACAAAAGATAAATTGCATGTTTGCGAGAATAACTGGATAAGACCAACCTCGGGCGTCAACAAAAACAGAGAAGCGAAGAAGGGAGGAGCTGAGGGAGAAAGTTATTGTGAAAGAGAATCTCAGGAAGAAGCTGGTGAGGAGCCGGTTACAGTGGGCTGGAAAGGTGGAAAGAATGGAAGGGAACGGTTGACGAAGAGAGCGGATGCGCTTAGAGTGGAGGGTACAATGAGAAGAGGAAGACCGAGACTGAGATGGGAGGACTGTGTGAAGAGATATTTGGCGGAAGTGGGAGGTGTGTGAAGAATAAGACCGATGGAAAGGGTTGAGTGAAGACAGTTTGTGACGACGACAGTGTCATCAGTGACGAAGAAGAAGGAAAAACAAAAATCGACGACCGATGTCGGTGCCTGCTTCACCCCGGACTTCAGGGATAAAGTTGAGGAGATCAACAACATATACTATTCCCAAAGTTATATATCGACAACAGGTCTATCACTTCACTCATTCATTGGTCATTATAATAATGTGTCTGAAATTATACGGGCGGTTCCCTGGGTTTTTCCGAAAAGCAGCGAGCATTTAAAATTGTTAGACGTTGGTAGCGATAATGTTTGCAGCGCACAATAGTAAAGTAGGACATTTTTATGTCCACGATGTTGTCCATGTCACGGTCAAAGCGTGATTGTCAATGTGTCATCGATCACATACATTCTTACATCCACAGTTATATCGCTTAAAATAAAATAACAAGTCAAAACAATGAATAAACAAAATAAAACATAAATAAATACATACATAGCACGTGCCATTGCAATTCTAAGAACATCAAGCAATTCAAAAATCCTACTTTTTAAAATAATAATAATAATAAAAATACAAATTATAAATAAATGTATTAATTTAAATCAAAACAATTAAACAAAACCATCAATTTATAACTGGCAGCTGTTCCGTCATGCGCTACAGTAACAGAAAGTCACCTGAGTACGTAACTGTTCGGCGAGTGACGTCTGCAAGCCCCAGTGCATCACTGGCTGCCTTCCGTCACCACCGGGGCGAGCGACTGGATAAAGCTACCAACATAAGCCCAATCGGAATGCTAGTGGTTATCTGCTACATAACCAGCGAAGCGAGTCTAACAAAAAATCAAAGCAGAATAAAACGCTGAACGCTGGTGACTAGGAAGCGCTCCAGTGTGTACGGTACACGTCACAATTGTGCAGTAGCAGCTTGAGAGGGTCGCACATATATGGCGATACACATTTAACGAGATACATTTACGTAACTACGACCACACTAGAACGATGACCATCTGTCGGTGGTGGATTGTCCTGTGGCTAATGCTTCTGCTGGTCGGTCAAGCACGACAAAATTTCTGGAGGAGGAGGAGGGATTGTTCAAGCGTCAACTGTGCGTGGGGTAGTTGGTCAGCATGGAGCGCCTGTAGTGATCGGTGTGGCAACACCGGCACGCAGAGTCGGAGTCGGGGGATATCGAGGTCCTCCTCTTGCGGCGGTTCTGGTTGTTCCGGTGAGAGAAGCCAAACCCAGGACTGCAACAGGTTCTGCGACAACGGCGGCACCCCGCAGTCCGGACACTGCGGCAACTGCACGGACGAGTTCTGGGGCACATGCTGTGACAAACGTAAGTATAAACTAGTCATGAACATAAATATAAGTAGCGAGAGTGTAACGTGTGTTAAATTCTTTGAGACTCGTCACTGTCATATGTATGCCAATGAGGTTTTACCTATATCCATCCTGCATCTAATTACGTCATGATAAGAATATTTACAGCAGTAGCAGTAGCGGTAGCGGTAGCTGCAGCGGCTGCGGCAGCCGCTGCGGCAGCGGCAGCGGCAGCAGCAGTGGTACAACTCCGCGTGAATTGTGGAAGCAGCTCGCGTAGGATTAAGCGGCTTCACTAAAACTATAGCTATCATCTCGACTACGACTGCTATTTATGTGGGAAATATGACTTGAAACATTGATTACTGCCAACGATATTTTGGTCACACCGAAGCATATGCAATTATCTCCACTGAGGAATTGTATAAAATGGGCGTGAATGTGTAGTCAGATGATCTTCGATGGATGCGGTCTACGTACTGAGTTGATAACAGCACAATTTAATAACTAGTTAAAAGTAGATCTTATCTGTGTGAGCGAGCGACGTAGCGTGTTGACACTTAATTATATACACATCATTCGCATGTGATTTTTTTATTGGGGCATTGAATTCATAGTCGCATTGGTGTATTTGCTGTTGCGTTCGTAAGCAGGCTAGTTACACTCAAGCTACACATTGACATACTAATTAAGTTTCCTCAACCCAACTTTTACCAACAGATTTTTATCCTGAATGTTTAGATTTTACTTGACTATGTCAGTTTGTTTTTCCAAGGTGTTCCGAATGTCCAGTCATCAACTAACCTTAATTTGTTTTAACTTGCGGATACAAAAAAAATTAAGCAGATGCAGCTTCAGCAGCAACTGCATTAGAAGCTGCAGCTGTAATAGTTACAGCAGATCAACGTATCGGCGTGGTGGTTCAATGTATTAGTGTGATTATCCAATGTTATGTAATAGTATGTGGTATGTAATGGTGTGGTATTTAATAGTACTGATTTGTAGGACTATGGTGGATCAAATCATTTGTACGGTGGAACAATGTATCGGCGTGGTAGTTCAATGTATTAGTGTGATTGTCCAACGTAATGGTGTGGTATTTAATAGTACTGGTTTGTAGGACTATGGTGGGTCAAATCATTTGTACGGTGGAACAATGTATCGGCGTGGTAGTTCAATGTATTAGTGTGATTATCCAATGTAATGGTGGGGTATTTAATAGTACTGGTTTGTAGGACTATGGTGGGTCAATATCATTTGTACGGTGGAACAATGTATCGGCGTGGTAGTTCAGTGTATTAGTGTGATTATCCAATGTAATGGTGGGGTATATAATAGTACTGGTTTGTAGGACTATGGTGGGTCAAATCATTTGTACGGTGGAACAATGTATCGGCGTGGTAGTTCAATGTATTAGTGTGATTATCCAATGTAATGGTGTGGTATTTAATTGTACTGGTTTGTAGGACTAGTCTACTTTTATGGTGGGTCAAATCATTTGTACGGTGGAACAATGTATCGGTGTGGTGGTTTAAAACTAGCGAATCCGGTTCGTTGATGTCCAAACATGTAGTGAGTAAATACTGTATGTAATAGCCGAAGTCGGTTTAATTCAAAAGCGCTTATTTTTGTTCATATCATGAAAATAATTTACTTTAGTCGTTAAATTGGGTAAGGCTCAAACTAGTGGATATCCAAAAACAGCAAACACTTCATGGAGACAAGGCTGATCATTGACATGACTTCCATCCTCTCGCTGATCACATAGCAAATTTATGACATTTCATCAAGGGTGAAATTCGTGAGTTTTCACCGTTTTCCATTTTCACTACAAATGTTGGATAAAGGATTACACAATGTAATAGTCTGTCTGATGATTTCACAAAAAAACAGCATAACTTTTTTTTACAAACAAACTAGCATGTTGTTGTGGATAGTAGGTAGGTTTGAATTTTCGCAAAATGAATGTAAGATGAGACGTGCAAACAATCGAACTGAGGAGGGACCTTCGTAATTACTTAACCATATTCATACTTCAATGCCTGACTTTGTCATCTATGCATTACATAATGACTAGGTTTTGCATGAACACCACGTGTTGTGCCTGTTTGTACATGTTATGAGTGCCTTCACATGATGACGGTGATAACAGTGTTACTTCGTTTTTTTGTGGAAGTCTGTTGTTAGTCCAGGAGCATTAGGGTTGAACATGGATATAAATAATGCAACGCTAATTTGTTCATGATAGTTGTAAAATACCATATTGAATAATATATCAAAATTCCCCTAGATTTCTCTGTGTGCCTTTGTCACAACGAGGCTAGATGCGTGAGAACTATAATAGACTTTAGAACATTGGGTTAAGGTCACTTCCGTTGATGAATTTCGCCATCCGGTCATTGCGACGCCATGACACTTTGATGAAACTATATCACAAATGACATAAACAAATTGTTCCGTTGAAAAAATATCGCTGATTAAAGAGAATGGTATCATTTTTGGGACAAAAGGTCATTGTTTTAAAACTATGGCATCATGGTTGGCATATTGTTAAACCATATGCACCTAGCAAAACTTGCTATACAAATATCCGGTATGTGATACATACGTACCCAGATAGGTCCGATTTAAGGTTGAAATTAAATCTTAACGAAATGTTTAGGGACATATTAACTAAACAAAATTGCTGTTTAATTTTTTTATGACCAGTTTCTGACACCTTACAGTTGATGTTTAGTTTTTTCCATTCACCACATGGCCTATATGAACACCATACATCTGCCTCACATTAATTGTTCCCCTTTAATCAAATGAAATTGTTTTGTTTTGCTATTTTGACACCCAATGGCATGAATATTTGTAATTTTGAGTCATCCGGCATCTCTGTGGGAAAAACATTAAAACAAAAAGTTAACACATCCAAAAAGATAACTCGACCTTTTGTCACAAATTAAGATTTTATGTATACGGGAAGACACTACTTAGATAACATATGATGATGACTTACTAACCATAAATCTGACCTTTCGGGGTACGTATGTTTCACATAATGTATATTGTATAGCCAACTACGTTCTAATGCTCCTGGACTATATAATATTGTTATCAAAGATCTGTATAATGATATCCTGTCACACCGGGTTTCCCGTGCACGTGTAGACTAACTATTGATGTTATTAGATAATCAGCGCCGTCTAACATGTTCGTGGCTAAGTATCTTACTTCATAAATTACGTCATAAATTACCCACGCACGTACACGCGCACGCGCACCCGCACACACGCGCACATGAACACAAGCGCATACGCGTACACGCGCACACGCGCGCACACACACACACACACACACACACACACACACACACACACACACACACACACACACACACACACACACACACGCGCGCGCGCGCTCATCATACGCTTACGTTTGGTCCCCAATGACATACGCGTGTTCATGTTATCGCTGTCGTATCGAACCAAACTTTACTTATCATGAGCATTTTACTCAGCATTTGGTTGCACGGAAAACTACTCAAATTTCCCATTTCGTGATCCAGTTGCTGGTTTCCCGCCCTTGCTCAATGTAACACTGCTATATGATAATCGGACCAATACAACATGCGATAAATCTCTAACGTATCTGATTCACTCGTCGGCGTTTTCCATTATTTACAAGCGTTGGATACAAACGTTGATGCGAATTCACATTTCCGTCTTATTCATGTTAATTTTTACAAACTGTAATATACATTGGGTATTACATTGTTTGTAATGTATTGGATAGTGTTGTGTATAATTGCGTGACAAGTATGACAACATATGTTGTTTCATCGGTCACCGATATAAACTCTCTAAATAGTTTGGAATCTTTTGAAAATATTTCACATGAATTAACCTTATTAGTGAATAATTGATGGACAAGGTACACATAAGTGAGCCAATGATCCTGCGCTACACAAGACAGTACCGGATTGCAGACTCTGGAGTGACGTCAATGAGTATCGACCACGGACTACAATCCAATAAACGTCTTAAATGCGTAACATCTGCTTTGCGATTGTTGTACATGACACATTCTTCAGAATCCGGTTTTGATCGACGGGTGCAGATGATTTCACAATGTTAGGGCGTCGTGATTGTATCGTACCGCCTTCGCTGATTTCGGATATCGCTCGGACCACCTTGCACTCAAACGAGGTACATTGTGTGCTCATTGTATGAGTGGTCTTCGATACACTGTAGTAGGCCGTATTCATACAGCACGTCCACGCATAACTCGGACTAGGGTTTGTTCCACGAATGGAGCATTAAGCCCATTGTACTGTTTGCAGGTGCCCATTGAACGTCTCGACGCACACAGTAGTACACAGTTGAGGTTGGGGTTCACAGCATTGTAAACTAATATCTAATGACATATCGAACTGCGACCTGGTATTCACGTCTGGACAGGTTAGGACGTAAACAAACCCCAAGTGCATCTTGTTTCAGGACAACCGCGTATTAGTCCAGACTATTTCCAAATCAATTTCAATGTCTTTTGAATAACACGAACTGCTGTTGTTGTTGAAAATGTTGAAGTATTGCCAGCAATTCGGTGGCTGTCAGTTGATCAACTGATCAGTCGGTGACTAAAGTCCGCCATGCGTGGCCGCTCGGACGCCCACCGCGGCGATCTCAGGAAGCAGCGCCACTCGTACAAACACTACTGTCATGGTTGAATGACCCCGACGACACATGCCACTGTTTTTGAAGCCTCCACGTTGTGAGATTCTACACGCACTCCACCCTGATATAGCATGAACAGTCCGATGCAGATTTTGGGCTGTATCACATCTTTCCTGTCCGTGACTTGCTTCCCATTATTGTATTTGGTTCGAACGTAACCGCGTTTTAAGAAAATTAGTTTAACAGTTTTCAAAAATCATCCCAGAAATCCTCCGGCTGATTGTGTACGCCCGAAGCCCTTTTTCAAGACAAAAAGGATGGGCCTGATTATTGAGAGGTTTTGCCTTGGAACTTTACTGAGAATAAAGCGCGAACCGCAAACAAACGTGACGTGTTGTATATAGCACGAACATCGCGATCACCCTACGTGCTTTACAACATTTATTTCTCGTCCAAAAATCTGAGAATACCAAATGCGTTTCTTCTCACTTTTTTCTTTAGGAAGTGATAAAAATGTATTTGCGGTCGAAGACAACAACAAACAACACCATTGGAAAAGCGTATCTAAAATGTTTGTTGAGAATCAGCGAGCCAGCTATTATGCCAATGTGACGTCACACGTCGGTGCTCTATAGTAAAAATAGTAAATGTTTTATTTCACGACGGTAACCATGTCACGGTCATAGCGTGATTTTCAATGGACCCTCGAGTACAAACACTCTTACATCCACAGTAATGCAATTTAAGTAAGATAAACTATAACAGTTAAAACAAAGGGTTAAAAAAAATAATAATCACATACATAGTACATATCATTACAATTAAAAAAAAATCAATAATAAAATCAATAACCGGCAGTGAACACAACAATTCTGGAAGAGGCACTTCTCCTTTATTTATGCACGTCACGTGTAAGTCAATTTCCAAACGATGTATTTTCTAAAAGGCATTTATAGTAGTAATCCATTGGTACTTAGCTGTATGACATGGGTGTTCATTTGACGGTGTTATCTTAAATGGGTTATTGTTTTGGACACTGGCTAATGTCTCGGGAGGATGACCCACAAATGTGTGGTCTTCAGTGTCTGTGTGCGTGCCCCTTTGGCCTCCCCATGTGTGTGTGCCCCTTTGGCCTCCCCATGTGTATGTGCCCCTTTGGCCTCCCCATGTGTGTGTGCCCCTTTGGCCTCCCCATGTGTGTGTGCCCTTTGGCCTCCCCATGTGCAAGAACCTAGATACGCCGTTGTCTGTTATGTCATATCGTTACCCAAGTCAACACATGCGCACTATGCTTCATAACGCAGCTGTTCCGGCGTGGGTCACAATAACAACAAAGTTACCTGAGTATGTATCTGGTTGGCGAGTGACGTCTGCAAGCACCAGTTCGTTATTGGCTGCCTCCAGGCACCAACGGTGCTAGCGAGTGGATAAAGCCACCAATATAAACGCAAATCGGAATGATACTGGTAGCAAAAAAAACAAAACGTGTGTGAATAGGAAGCGCTACAGTGTTTACGGCGCACGTCATAACTGTGCAGTAGCTATTTGATATTGTCAGAAATAAATGTGAGATACATTTAACGAGATACATTTAAGTAACTCCGACCGCACTAGAACGATAACCATACGGTGGCTTGTCCTGTGGCTAGTGCTACTCCTGGTTGGTCAAAGAATAGGAACGTGGTGGTCCGGGAGGAGTAATAGTTGTTCACGGCACACGGAGTCCGAATAGAAGTTGGAGTGGACCATTTTCCGGCGGATCTAGTTGTTCTAGCCTCTCCAGACAAACCCAGGTTTGCAGCAGGTTCTACGACAACGGAAGCACCCCGTAGCTTGGATATTGCGGCAGCTGGGATAAATATTTTAATTTTCTCACTCAAGAAATATGTTTTCTCACTCAAGAAATATGTTTTCTCACTCAAGAAAAATAGTACAAATAGAATATATGAGGTAACATGTGTAAAAGATTGGATATCAGGAAGTACTTGTTCCCACAAAGGACAATAAATGATTGGAACAAATTATCCACAGATTGTGTAAATGCTAGCAGCGTGAATATATTCGAAAACTAGGTTGACACATATCTCGGGAGGGCGGGTTACACATACATACAAAACAGTAGGACTCTCGATAAGCCGATGGCTTCCTTTTCCACTTGCCATGTGGGCCTGTGTTTGGATGGCAATCTTGTTAGATATTGCTCAATATTGTTAAATCTTGTTAAACCGCAAGGACGATTTATGCGGCACATGCTGTGACAAACGTAAGTATGGAAAGTCAAGCCGTGGACATAAATATAAGTCGTAAGAGTTTAACATGTGTTCATTTCTTTGAAACTACGTATATCTAACCTGCTACTATTTACGTCATGATAAGAACATTTGTGGCAGTAGCCGTGCGGCAGCTGCAGCGGCAGCGGCTGTGGTACAACTCCGCGAGAATTGTATAATCAGCTCACGTAAGATTACGCGGCCTCACCAAAGCCAACACGTCGACTAAGATTTCGAAGTCCCTTTTTTCACTACTTATGTGGGAAATATGACTTGTAACATTGATTACTGTCATTGATATTTTGGTCGCAGTGAAGCATATTCAATTATCTCCACTGAGGTATTGTGGAAATGATCGTGAATGTTTAATTCGATGCAAGCTGTCTACGTGCCATGTGGATAACAGCACAACCAGATAACTGGCAAAACGTAGACTTGTCACTAGTCAGAAAGCTAAAGTGTGTTTGTCAATCACGACGATCTTATATGTGTGACCGAGCGACTTAGCGTGTTGACAGTTAATTATATACACATCATTCGCATGTGATTTTTTTACTGGGGCATTGAATTCACAGTCGCATTGTGAAATTGCCGTTGCGGTCGTAAGCAGGCTAGTTACATTCAAGCTAAATATTGACATAATATGTTTCCTCAATCCAACCTTTACCAACATGTTGTTGTCCTGAACATTTATATTTCACTTGACTATGTAAGTTTGTTTTTTCCCAGGTGTTCCGAATGTCCAGTCATCAACTTAATGTAATTTGTTTTTACCTGCGGATACCGCTAAGCCGTTGTAGTTTCAACAGCAACTGCAGTAACAGTTGCAGCTGCAAAAGTTATTACAGCAGTTCAACCTATCGGCATGGTGGTTCAGTGTATTGATGTGGTTATCCAATGTAATGGTATGGTATTTAATTGTAATGGTTTGTAGGACTAGTCTACTTATATGGTGGGTCAATTCGTTGGTGTGGTTGAAAAATGTATAAAACTCGCGAATCCGGTTCGCTGATGTCCTAATATGTAGTGTGAATAGTTTATGTAATATCCGCA
>SDWI01001496.1:65027-75792 GCA_009193005.1 Lamellibrachia luymesi | reverse complement strand
TTGTTTTTACCTGCGGATACCGCTAAGCCGTTGTAGTTTCAACAGCAACTGCAGTAACAGTTGCAGCTGCAAAAGTTATTACAGCAGTTCAACCTATCGGCATGGTGGTTCAGTGTATTGATGTGGTTATCCAATGTAATGGTATGGTATTTAATTGTAATGGTTTGTAGGACTAGTCTACTTATATGGTGGGTCAATTCGTTGGTGTGGTTGAAAAATGTATAAAACTCGCGAATCCGGTTCGCTGATGTCCTAATATGTAGTGTGAATAGTTTATGTAATATCCGCAGTGGATTTAATTCAATTTTTTTTTTTCTTCAAATAATCGAAATGATTGACTTTAGTCGTTAGATTGGGTAAGGCTCAAAGTAGTGGATATCCAAAACAGCAAGCACTTCACGGAGTTTAGGCTCATCATTGACGTGACTTCCATCCTCTCGCTGATCACATGACAAAGGTATAAGTTTTCGACGTTTCCATTTTCACAATAAATGTTGGATCAATAGTTACATAATTTAAGTCTGTCTAACGATTTCGCAAAAACTACATACAAATGTTGCACAAACAAGCTAGCATGTCGTAGTGGATAGTAGGTAGGTTTGAATTTTAGGAAAACGAATTTGAGATGAGACGTGCAAACAATCGAATTGAGGAGGGACCTTCCATGCATTAATGCGTAGCGTTCCTTTAAACTAAACTTAAAAGTAAAGGGGCTATTCAAAACTACCTACCAGATTAGGCGAAAGGAATATATAACCAATGATTGAATAACAAGACGTAATTACATAAACAAGTTCACACTATAATGCCTGACTGTGGAACACTATATATGCGTAGAGGTATGGTTGATTGTTGGTGATCTATGCGTTACACAATGAATAGGTCTTGCATGAACACCACATGTGTTGTTCCTGTTTCAACATGTTGTGGGTACCTTCACATGATGACGATGATAATAGTATCACTTCGTTTTTTGCGAAAGTGTATTATTAGTCAAGGAGCATTAGGGTTCAGCATGAACATAAATAATACAACGCTAATTTGTTCAGGATAGTTGCAAAATAACATATTGAATAACATATCAAAAGTCCCCTAGTTTCCCATGTGTGCCTTTGCCACAAAGAGGCTAGGTACGTGAGAACTATAATAAACTTTAGGACTTAGGGTTAAGATCACTTCCGTTCATGAGTTTTGCCATCCAATCATTGAGCCAACATGACACTTTGATAAAACTGTTAGACATAACATCACAAATAACCTAAAAAAATTGTTCCTCTGAGAAATATCGCTCATAAAAGAGAAAGGTGTAATTTTGTCGTCAACAGGTCATTGTTTTAAAACTACGGCATCGTGGTTGGTATAATTTAAAACCATATCCACCTACAAAATTAGCTATGCAAATATCCAGTACGTGAAACATACGTTCACAGGTAGGTCAGATTTAAGGTTGAAATTAAATCTTACCGAAATAATGGGGGACAACGTACACGCGCACATGCGCACACGCGCACATATTCACATTTTACCACCAATTACATAAGCGTGTCCGTGATATAGCTGTCGTATCGAACCAAACTTCACTTATCATGAGCATTTTACTCGGCATTTGTCTGCAGAGAAAACTAACCAACTTTCCCATTTTGTGATCCAGTTGCTAGTGTCCCGCCTTGGCTCACTGTGATACTGATATATCACACAAACCATTGTAATATAAATCCGCAACCCATTAAGTTAGATGACAACTTGACCAATACACCTTACGAAATTGTTTTTACAAGTATCTGCATCACTGTTCTGCGTTCTCAGTTATTTGAGTGGACCCGCATAATAATAAACGTGGCGCCGTCTAGCGATTACAATCGTTGGATACAATCGATACGAATACACATTTCTATTTTGTTCATGTTAATATAAACTGTGACATACATTGGTTATTAGATGCAGATGTTGAATATTATTGTCTATGATTACGTGACATGTGTGACAACATCAGTTGTTTCCTAAATATGTTCGTGTTTTGCGTTTAATCCCTTCATTGGACTGGTCGTGTATGTTGAATGCACTCAAGTAATTGAAAAGAAGACGCCATTTTTGTCTGAATTCGGTATTTATTTTGGAGGACAAGTCAATATATGAATAACTAACTCTTTATCAAAGTCATCTCGTGCACAATAAACCGAATTACACTAAGTTAATTAAGCTCAGTTCTACGTATATTGGCTAGTGCTGTTAACCGTAAATAGGGCGCGACAGTCTTATTTGCCGCCATGTTAGTGTTATACAAATTTGCCCATAATTACTCATAAATGCTCACTTCGCGCCCCTAACAAAACGCTGCCCACTATATCATTTCACGCATAAACACATTTGGAATGAAGACAAATAGAACAAGCAGTAACACATTTACCTCTATTATTTATTAAGACAACTAACATTAATAAGTGATAATACGAATACCAATTATTTATTTTATAATGACATAGGTACGTTTAATGTGTGCAAAACGTGACGACCGGAATTGCATTATCTCTCAAATGTCGCCTCGAAAAGAGAATTTCTAGTGTCCCTTATTTCTAGTGTCCAATAATCACGAAGGTAATATTATATAGCAATTTTTTTACGTTTAAATTTCTTTTTACACAGGACAAAATGCCACATCAAACCTCCAAGCGACTTCCGCCGTGAACTCTCTGACAATAACCTGGGATGCTCCTCCCGCTGACAAAGTCACCGGATTCACCGTTGAACTGTGGAATTTAAACGGGACAAACCAAAGGATTTCAGATCCGAACGTAAGAGAAGCGACGATCACTGGTTTGGAAGCCGCCAAGAGGTACACTGTTGTCGTGGTTACTCTGGATGGAAACACGGAAAGTGAACNATATATCTTATCTTGGAAAGTTAATTATTTAAATTACAATTAACTCCGAAATTTCCCAATTAAATTAAATTAACCTCACACATTTACCAGGTCAACCAAATTAAATTAAATTAACCTCCCAAATTGTTCAATTAAATTAACAATTAACTTTCATTCAGTTAACAATTAATTTCAATTAACTTGAATTAAATTACCAATTAACTTCACTTAAAAATATACAAGATCATTGAATTGGCATTATTAACAGTGATATTTAATAATGCTTTCTAAGAGCATACAAACATAAGTATACAAGGTTGATAGTACCATAAGTACTGTACTGTACCTAGTATTGGTTCATCAGTGTTCATTAATTTCTCACATTTGTCCCGTTGGATTTTGTCCTGTGGGATTATGTTTAGAAAAACTCTACACCCCAGATACGTTGTGTATTGCTTCCCATTGGATGGGTGATGAAAGCCACAAAAGCAAGAGGAGTCACTACTCTTACATAATACAGCTGTAGCACCTGGCCAGGCACACTCACAGTTCAGCTTATTCACTGATTGACACTGGACTTTGACACTGTTCAAAAACTGCTTGGACTTGACTAGACATATCTTTGACATTGGTTGGGTGAACCTGGATCACTTCCTGAGTGGCTTTGTCTAATGGGCACTATGATCATCAAAGCTAATTCTTACTCCTGACAGCAAGCCAGTGGCAGTGAATACCGGATTGCATAAAATAATATACCCAAGAAAAAGTTAATTGAAAGTTAAGTTAATTGTGATTAAATTAAATTAAATTAAACTCTTCCAATAAAGTTAATTAAATAATTTTTTTATTTTATAGACAGTTAAAATAAAATTAATTGAGTTAATTTAATTAACAAATTAACAANCCACAAATATATATTCCAGGTACTCAATAATACAATATTTCGTGCTGATGTACAACACACAGTTTAGTAGCGCCATGAAGCGACTATTCAGCTACTAGTGTATGCGTGTGTTGCGCGATTCGTGCCGCTGTCTGCTCAACAACCGATGATGCGGTGTTTATTTATCCAATGCATAAATACACACGTTTGCAGTTGTAGATTAAATAACAATTAACTTATGTTTCATTGATAATTCAGGATTACGATGTACATGCAAAGCGGAATATTGTACAATTATTTTGAAATTGTATGCTGCTAATGTTCCATGCACCTTTAGCAACGTACAGTGTGTGCGGGTGTGCTTGTGGTGCATGCGTGGATGCGTGCGTGTGTGTACATGCATGTTTGTTTGTATGCATACACACACGTGTTGATGTGCTAGAAAAATCATATTGTTGATATTATGTGACGCTATATGTTAGGTCAAAGTGACTAATCAATTGTACTACTTTCTTTTGAAACAGAGCCTTCGCTGCAGGCAATTGTCACAAGTAGTTCCAGTGTTCTAGTGATATGGTCACCCGGTGCTGAGAGCAAAGGGGATTCGTACCAGCTGAAATACCAAGGTCGCTATCAGTCAGCTGACTGGTCAATGGAACAGACCATAGGTGAACAAGACACCCGTGTGACTGGGCTTTTTCCTGGAGACCAGTACACGTTCGAAGTTACTGTAGTCAGAAACAACCGGAACGATTCATATGTCACAGCTACAGCCGAATTGTGTAAGTTAGTTTATGTTTCATGTTTATTAGCATGATATGTTTTTGTACAAATACATCCCCGTAAATAATGTAAATTTGAAATGTCGAGTCATGAATGAATGAACATTTGTATAGCACGCGAAATGATAACACCTTCACGGCATACTTTACAGTGACCACGAAGACACCGTAAACTAAACACAACATAACGTAATGCTGTATTTTTACATTTTACAATTGAATGACAATCATTAATGAACCGTTAATTGCAATTGTACAAATAATGTATCCATATTATTTTTCCGACTTTAAATTATTCACATTTACATATATGATTTTGATGATGGAAATTACGCATTCTAAAAGAAACGGCACTTTTGTACCTTCAGATCCGCTGCCTCCGACTGATCTGACAGTGTCAGCCATAACTACCAGTAGTCTGAAGATCCACTGGCAGTACGACAGCAGCACATCATTTTGTGTAAAATGGAAAATCAAATACACAGACAAAGACAATGAAATTTCAGAGATCATCACAAACAGTACGAATGTGACAGACTTGACCATTGACCACCTGTATGCTGGGATGACCTACACTATCGACGTGTTTGGTGTCACCATAAATGAGGTTGTCGGTGAGATACCGGCGAAAGTGGAAAAAACTGTTAGTAAGTATGTTTGTCACATAGCTGATGTGTACTTGCCTGTAAGCTGATGGGTACATGCCTGTAAGCTGATGTGTACATGCCTGTAAGCTGATGTGTACATGCCTGTAAGCTGATGTGTACATGCCTGTAAACTGATGTGTACATGCCTGTAAGCAGATGTGTACATGCCTGTAAGCTGATGTGTACATGCCTGTAAGCTGATGTGTACACGCATGTAAGCTGATGTGTACATGCCTGTAAGCTGATGTGTACATGCCTGTAAGCTGACGTGCACATGCGTGTAAATAATAATGTAACGTTACGCTTAGTACACACCGTTTGAATATATAATATATTGGTGCTAGTTATAACACGGGTAAGTTACATGCGTACCACATACGAAGGTACTAATGCAAATTATTTCGCAACGTAGCAGTATGTCCATCAATATTGTTTTAACATGTCACGTGTGATATCACGTGGATCCGTTGAAAAAGTAAAACGCAGCAATTGTTTAAAGAAAAAATCGGTAAGCTAAACTTTCGTTATTCTGTTTCTTAAGGATTTTTTGTGCACACTACTTATTCTATATTGTTTTTCTGTTGGCAGTTCTAGTCGTCATGAATATATTTACTACTNATATCCATGCATAGCGGAATATTGTACAATTATTTTGAAATTGTATGCTGCTAATGTTCCATGTACCTTTAGCAACGTACAGTGTGTGCGTGTGCGTGTGCATGCGTGGATGCGTGCGTGTGTGTACATGCATGCTTGTTTGTATGCATACACACACGTGTTGATGTGCTAGCAAAATCATATTATTGATGTTATGTAACGATATATGTTAGGTCAAAGTGACTAATCAATTGTACTACTTTCTTTTGAAACAGAGCCTTCGCTGCAGGCAATTGCCACAAGTAGTTCCAGTGTTCTGGTGATATGGTCACCCGGTGCTGAGAGCAAAGGGGATTCCTACCAGCTGAAATACCAAGGTCGATTTCAGTCAACTGACTGGTCAATGGAACAGACCATAGGTGAACAAGACACCCGTGTGTCTGGGCTGTTTCCTGGAGACCAGTACACGTTCGAAGTTACTGTCGTCAGAAATAACCGGAACGATTCATATGTCACAGCTACAGCCGAATTGTGTAAGTTAGTTTATGTTTCATGTTTATTAGCATGATATGTTTTCTTACAAATACATCCCCGTATATAATGTAAATTTGAGATGTCCAGTCATGAATGAATGAACATTTGTATAGCACGCGAAATGATAACACCTTCACGGCATACTTACAGCGACCATGAAGACACCGTAAACTAAACACAACAAAACGTAATGCTGTATTGTTACATTTTACAGTTGAGTGACAATCAATAATGAACCGTTCATTGCAATTGTACAAATGATGTATCCATATTATTCATCCGACTTTAAATTATTTACACTTACATATATGATTTTGATGATGGAAATTATGCATTCTAAAAGAATTATGTTCCTTCAGATCCGCTGCCTCCGACTAATCTGACAGTGTCAGCCATAACTACCAGTAGTCTGAAGATCCAATGGCGGTACGACAGCAGCACGTCATTTTGTGTAAAGTGGAAAATCAAATACACAGACAAAGGCAATGAAATCTCAGAGATCATCACAAACAGTACGAATGTGACAGACTTGACCTTTGACCACCTGTATCCTGGAATGACCTACACTATCGACGTGTTTGGTGTCACCATAAGTGAGGTTGTCGGTGAGACACCAGCTCAAGTGGAAGAAACTGTTAGTAAGTATGTTTGTCACATAGCTGACGTGTACATGCCTGTAAGCTGACGTGTACATGCATGTAAGCTGACGTGTACATGCCTGTAAGCTGATGTGTACATGCCTGTAACTGATGTGTACATGCCTGTAAGCTGATGTGTACATGCCCGTAAGCTGATGTGTACATGCCTGTAAGCTGACGTGTACATGCGTGTAAGTTGAAGTGTACATGCCTGTAAGCCGACGTGTACATGCCTGTAAGCTGACGTGTATATGCCTGTAAGCTGACGTGTACATGCCAGTAAATAATAATGTAATGTTACGCTTAGTACACACCTTTTGAATATATAATATATTGGTGCTAGTTGTAACACGGGTAAGTTACATGCGTACCACATACGAAGGTACTAATGCAAATTATTTCGCAACGTAGCAGTTTGTCCATCAATATTGTTTTAACATGTCACGTGTGATATCACGTGGATCCGTTGAAAAAGTAAAACACAGCAATTGTTTAAAGAAAAAATCGGTAAGCTAAACTTTCGTTATTCTGTTTCTTAAGGATTTTTTTGGCACACTACTTATTCTATATTGTTTTTCTGTTGGCAGTTCTAGTCGTCATGAATATATTTACTACTCAGGCCGTTGAGCAGTGTGTGTACAAATACACACATACACACATACACACATACACACACATACATACATACATACATGTATACAAGCATACATACATCAATGCATTCGTACATACATACATATATAAATACATACATCCATACATACATACACAAACACGCGCACACGCACACGCGCACACGCACACAAACACACGCACACACGCACGCACGCACGCACACATGCACACACACACACACACACANACATACATACATACACATATACATACATGTATACATACATACATACATACATACATACACATATACATACATGTATGCAGGCACATTCATTGGATAACAAGTTTTATTATGTGTAAATTGCAATACTAACATGGTTGATATATTCTCCCCTCACGACATTCGACATGATTTGGTTCTCCAGCACACAAAGCTACTTTGAATATTTCATTATGTTTTAGAGCCGACGACTGCTCAGAACCTAACGGTTTATGAACGAACTGCGACAACTTTGTCAATCACATGGGACGCACCCAGTCCCTGTGTTGTGACTGAGTATATCGTCAATCTAGTGGGTGTTCCTCGATCAGAGAGAATCATCAATGCCAATGAAAATAGAACAACTTTCACTGATCTGGTCGCTGGTACACAATACACCGTTGTTGTGGTGGTTGTCAGTGGATACCAGCGCAGCCAACCACTAGAAGGACAGTTCTACACTAGTAAGTGGACGTTGCACTTATATATACGATATATTGGTGTGGTTACTATATGAATCAACATATATGGTGGTATGTACAATCGTTGGATATTGGTAAGCTAACTTTCACAATTATAACAGGCTAATTCGAGAACATTAAATGTGACTTTCATCAAAGGAGTTGTCTACCTAATTTAAATGAAGGGTAGTTGTGTGTCTGACAGGTCTCTATCTGACAAACACAACAATTGCAAAAATGTAATAAAAAGGCCGTTTTAATAAATATGTTAATCGTTTCGGCTATTCAATAAAGCAATCGTACATACTACATCCACACTGCAATGTTTACACTTAAAAGTACCATAGCTTTGAGTTAGAAAATCGATTATGTTATGAAAATATTGCGTAGGAATGCCAAAACAGAAGTTAATATACAGATTGCTTTTTACTTACCTTGCACATAACACAATCTGCTATGCTTGGATTCAGTTCTTTGAAAATAGAGTAAGCATTTTATGCATCTGTACATTCAGGACCTAATATTGCCCAGCACCTGATGGTAAACTCCCGAACAGTGGCTACTCTGACATTCTCATGGGACACCCCGGTCTCAGGACGCGTGTCGAAATACAAAATCAGACTACTGGATGTGTCCTGGAAAGAACAAACAATAACTGGCCGTGAAACAAGGAAGGTCATTTTCACTGATCTGACGGCTGGCACAGAGTACGCCGTTGTTTTGTTTGCTGTGAGTGGAGACCAGCAAAGTGAATATGTAGAAGGGCATTTCTACACAGGTAAGTGTAATAATTTAAACTGTATGATTGTAATAGGGATATAATTTTGTCCTGGGTTGCCTCGAGGAGACATCGGACTGTGGCATGTTTGTCCATTCGTTGATGTTATCTACCCTCATCTTCCCCGTTTGTTTGTGTGTGTGTGTGTGTGTGTGTGTGTGTGTGTGTGTGTGTGTGTGGGTGTGTGTGTGTGTGTGTGTGTGTGTGAATATTAGTTATTGATCATTTGTGCATTGATACTCTCACAATGTGTTTTTGGTTATGTATTACTGTCGTAGAGCCAAACGTCGCAGCAAACCTGACATCACTCGCCACTGCAAATACACTGACAGTTATGTGGGAAGCTCTGTCGACTGGCTTTGTGGAGAAATATACAGCCGAGTTGAAGAATGCTACCGGAACAAAGGTAACGACCTCAGATGTCAAGTCAAGAAATACAACGTTCCTCGGTCTGACGGCCGGCACCCAGTACAATGTTGTCGTAGTCGCCGTGAGTGGAGACCAACACAGCAGAGCTCTACAGGAAATCCTTTACACTAGTAAGTGCGCTGCAGTGTATAAATAGAAAATAATTTATAGCAATAACCACCAAAATGTGCGTGAGTCAGACACATATACTCGAACAATCAACGATTGTCATGACATGGGGCGTGTCATGTGCATTGTTTGTGTCCTCGTCATTTTTCAATTACAAACAAGATAACTTATCTTAGAATCATGATTCGTTATCCAGCATTAACATCGTAGGTATGTGACATTGGCATAAATGTGTGAACGAATACATTTCGTGCAACTATTGTTGTTTTGTTAGAAACGTGTCCGGTAATTTGATATGATGTCCGGTTGATCATGCGTGCCTGGGTGCGACGTGACATGCGCTGGTGTGTGTTCTGGTCGACAATATAATATCAATGCATTTACATTATTTTTGTATTTTCTAGAACCCAATATGGCCCGGAACCTGACGTTGGATTCAAGAGCATTGAATTCGCTTATCGTAACATGGGAGGTCCCCGTCTCAGGAGGTGTAACGGCATACGCAGTCAGCATACACGGTCTGCCGAGGACGGAGCAAACAATCAGTGGCAATGCAATCAGAAAAGCCATATTTGATGGTCTGACGGCTGGAACACTGTACACGATTAGTGTGATTAGTGTCAGTGGCGATATGACCAGTGACAGCTTGGATGAACAGTTTTACACAAGTAAGTATGATGTATGTATGATGTCATTGTAGCAGTGAAAGTATGCAGATATAAAAAAATACTTATGTACGCACAAACACTTGACATGCACGACATGTAGTACGTGCTAATTATGCTTGTTAACCCTGTTTTTGAAACCACGGCGAATTTACAATATACTACAATATAAAACACTTCTATTGCGCTAAAATCCTCGGGAGACCACAGCTCGGCAGCGCAGCAAAACAAAAGGGGTTAAGCAGTTTCTAATCGATAAGCAGTTCCAGTTGTAAACAGTTGGATTGGTGCGCTGGGAGCTATGGAGGATAAGCAAGTTTAAGTTTAAACAGACTTGTGGATTTTTGGTTTACGACGAATGTTGTTATATTTCTTACATACTTAAACATAACAGGGAGTGAGTTCCACAGAGTCGGTGCAGCAACTGAAAAAAACTATAGTCCTGACATTTGTATTAACACTAGGAACATAAAGTAAATTAGAATTACATGTCTGGGCTATCTTGC
>SDWI01001496.1:36652-57677 GCA_009193005.1 Lamellibrachia luymesi | reverse complement strand
TATAATATATATATATATATATATATATAAGATAGGTAGGTAAGGTATACAAGGTAGAATGTTCCCACATTAATTCAATAATCAGTAAATAATAAATATGACGTGTATCAATGCTCTACAGTTTTTTTTATTCATATTGTCAGCGTTTCCCATCAATGTTGCGACAGTGTCCGACGTGGCTGGATAAGTGGCCGCATTACAACAAAACAATTTCGAAATCAATGTTCACACTCTCCAGCCTTGCACAGTATATGCAATGTTCAACTAGATATATTATACATATTTGTCTTGTTTGTAAAATAGTATGTTTGTAAGAGATTCACGTACATGCATACACTTTTTGTATTTAGAATACTCTACACTATGTCCAATGTCCATGTTTATTTAATATGATAACATAATATGTCATGATAATATTTGAAGAATATATAATGAACTATTTGTTAAAACAGAGCCACGTCCAGTGACGTCACTGACGGCAGTTGCCAGTAGCACGAGCGATGTTATCGTGAGCTGGAAACCACCTGAAGGCAGCTATCAAGATGCATATCGGGTGTTGTACAGCCTATCTGAATCTGAATCAACCTGGAAGAAGAAGTACGATTTAGATGACTTGGAACAAACTGTGAGTGGGCTAACTCCGGGAAACACCTACACGTTCGAAGTGATTGCAATCAGTGGAAACCAGAGGAGTGCTGGGATAACCACTACAACAACTGTGTGTAAGTGTCATTGATAACCACTACAACACCTGTGTGTAAGTGCCATTGATAACCACTACAACACCTGTGTGTAAGTGCCATTGATAACCACTACAACAACTGTGTGTAAGTGCCATTGATACGTTTCATTCAGCTTATTTTCAGGTCAACTTCGTTGTTTGAGTCTTCATTTATTGAACACATAAAACAATAACTACAACTACGTTGCCACATGTATTCATGATACTTGCTACGTAACTTTAGTTTTTCACCGTGACACACATGTAGTGTTGTCATTCCTCATGTTTAATTGTGTCACTTCCATAAACACGACACGTTCTGGGTAATGCTTATTTCCGCGATTCATACTTATGTTCATGGATATTTTCTGAAGTTATGACTTAGTCATGTGTCTTTATCTGTATCACCAGATCCTCTGCCACCGACTGCGCTGATGGTATCAGCTACAACCACGACCAGAGTGAAGGCTCAGTGGAAATACGACAACAGTAAATCATTGTGCGTCAAATGGAAAGTCAACTACACTGAGATTAACAAGAATAACACCAAAGAGATCAATATAGACAGCGCCAGTGCGCGGGATGCGATAATTGACAGTCTGAGTCCAGGACTGACCTATGCTCTCAGCGTGTTTGCTGTCACTACAAATGATGTTGCCAGTCAGACATCAGCTGAAATGGAAGCCACTGTCAGTACGTACTCATTTCTAGTACGACATACGACAATATATATTGTAAGCGTTGGCAATGCATGGATTATTGAAATTCATATTTATGACTTAGCTTAAAGTGTCGTATGTCGTGGTTGAGCTATTTTCTCTTTACCAGCAAATATATATATATATATATATATATATTAATAAATTTATGTGTATTAACAGTGACACGTTATACAATATATATGAGTTTTTTAACCGTTATCAATTATAACAATTTATCGTTATAAATTCATTTTAGTGAAATTAGTGTTTAATATGATATTTATGATGTACTCATTTATGCGGTATCTCGTGTGGATAAATATTTTCTTGTATTTTGAAATAGCGCCTCTTCCAGTGACAAAATTGAATGCAGCATCGACGGGTAGTTCAATTGTTCAATTGAGCTGGGCCGACGCTGATGGCAGCTACCAGGATTCGTATCACTGGCGATACCGGGTTTCCAACAAAGCAACCGACTGGACAAATACAGAGATAACAGTTGGCTATGAAATTAGTGTAAATCGACTCTTCCCTGGCACCCAGTATACGTTCGGGATGAAAGCAGTCAGCAAGGACCAGAAAAGTACTGAAGAGACGACCACAACGGTTGTTTGTAGGTCCCCTGATTTCAGTGGCTTTGACAGCAATGATTAAACCATTACTGTGACAATACGTTATACATTAACACGGAGTGTACCAATACACGTGTTACTATTATATTCCATACAATAGGTAGCATGTTAAGAATAAACACTATGTGTACGCTAATTATACATTGTCAAATATTGCTTTCTTGCTGACAGTACAACCCTCGAATTATGGTTGAATGCATTATATAATGTGCTTTAATTATTGTTACGATCAATATTAAAGAACACGTGTATTGCAATATATTTCAGATGTATGCGGTTATGTTTTCAATGTAAACGTGCTGTACTCTCAGATCCGCTGCCTCCAGAACAACTAGAGGTACTAAAACCAAATACAACGTCAGACAGTGTGACAGTGACATGGAAGTATGACAAACACAAGTCACACATTGAGAAGTGGAGAGTCAAATACACAGTGAAGGGGAAATCTGACGTCAATCACATCGACACTACTTCAGCTGATGTGCTGCATCTGACCATCGGGAATCTGACAGCGGGACAGAACTACACATTCGCTGTCTACGGTGTCACCTACACCGAAGTTGTCAGTCAAGATGCACCACAAGTACACGCCACCGTCGGTGAGTATTTCATACGGAAGAATACGATAAAGTTTACATTCTCAAGTAGCGCTGTATCCAGTCCTTACGACTGTTCCTAGTGATTTACACTTCACCTCTTGGCAGATATGTTCATTCCAATGATATCTCAATTTATCTGAGAAGCGCACAGCCAAGCTACAATTACTGTGGGTAGAATATTCATTCATGTATCCTTCAACGTACAACTGTGTTGACAGTTTATAATCTTACCAAAAAGGATTAAAACTACATAAATTACCAAACAGGATTAAAACTACATAAATTACAAAGTGGCACTTAATGCAGCTACGATTGCAATTAGAAAATCTAAAAGACGCTTTGTTCAAAAATTAGCATGAAACATAACAAATGACTATAGCAATAGTTTTGTTTATGCATAGGAATAAACAAAACGTACGACACAAGATTGGAGCACTAGGAGACAATGCTGGAAATATAATATCACAAGGTTTTTTAATGGCGGAATACCTAAATGGGTACATCCGTTCAGTATTTATCAGAGAGGATATAAATTCATTACCAGTTCCAGATGTTAACTTTCAGGATGCTACATATTTAGATAATTGTAACTCCAGAAATGGTAGCTGAGAAAATAAAGGCAATGAAGGATAACACATCACCTGGAGTGGATGGTATTCAAGCATGTATCGCACCATTATTTAAAAAAAGGTTCGATAAATAACTCAGACAATTACATACCAGTGAGTTTAACAACAGTGATGTGCATATTATTAGAAAGGTTAACAAACAACCATATGATGGACTTCCATGCTAAGCATCAATGATTAAATCCATTTCAACGTGGATTCCTAAAAGCGATGTTATGCTTAACAATTATGATATGTTTTTGCGAATAAATCGCTAAGTGGACTGACGAAGGATAACCAGTAGATATTATATATATATATATATATATATATATATATATATATCAATGACTTGGACGATAATATGACAAGTACAAGTAACATACTGACATATCTGGATGACACAACTTTTTTAGAAAGGTTAAATATGATGGTGATAAACAATATTTGCAAAACGATCTAGACAAATTAGTTAAATTGTGTGAACAATTGCAGATGTTACTCAAGTTTGTGAAATATAAATGCTTACGCAAAGGACACAATTCATTTAGAATACCTTATACAAGCTTCGAGACCATATCGTAAGAAGGATATAGATGCGTATAAAAGAATACAGAGGAGAGCAACTAAGATGTTTCCAGAACTGAGAGACCTTAGTTATGAAGAACGCATAAAAGATTATGGTTTAACAACCATAGAGACAAGGAGGTTAAGAGGATATCAAATTGAAGCTTTTATGATATTGAAAGGATATGCAAATATTGATAGAAATATTTTTTCTCACTCAATAAAGATAGTAGAACGAGTAGACATGAGGTAACTTTGGTAAAGGGTCAGTGTAGTTCGGGTATCATTAAGTACTCGTTCTCACTCAAGAAAGATAGTAGAACGAGTAGACATGAGGTAACATTGGTAAAGGGTCAGTGTAGATCGGGTATCTTTAAGTACTCGTTCTCACTCAAGAAAGATAATAGAACGAGTAGACATGAGGTAACATTGGTAGAGGGTCAGTGTAGATTGGGTATCTTTAAGTGCTCGTTCTCGCAGAGGACAATTAATGAATGGAACAAATTATCTGCAGATTGTGTAAATGCGTGAATATTAAAAACAAATAAGGTTGTTTAAGAAAAAGGTTGAGATATTTCTCAAGAGGGCATGTTACACATAAATTACAAAATGTTGGACTCTCGGCCAATGGCATCCTTGTTCACTTGCCTTATGGGACATTTTCTTGGATGGCAATCTTGTTAAATCTTATCTTACCTTATCTTGTCTTAAATCAATATAGATTCGAAACCGGGTTATTCTCCATTGAGAGTCATGTGTACTTGCCATTACGCTATCGCATCACGCCGCGTTGTCATAAAATAAGACACACGATTGTGTTGGTTTTGTATGTTTTCAATAGTTTTCAGCTTCCTCCTTCTACATGTGAATTTCGAGTCGTATTACAACCAATGTTTCCAGTTGTAACCTTTTGATAAAACAATATACAAGGCATACTTATGGTGCAAGTTGTTTCACGGACAACCCGTATATCACTATATATGAGCTTGTTTTTTTAATTATGCACGTGTTCTGAGTGGTATTAGTTAGTTATGTGCATATACACGTATTTAATGTATTGTTGTCAAATGTTGGTCGAACATAATTTAGTAAAAACTGCACAATGTAGAAAGTGCCTGTTTGTTGTTGGATCGAAATATTGGTTCGAATGTTGTTATAAATATAAATGTGTAAATGTTACTCATGCAGTTCCCTCGGAAGTTGGTGAATTGAAGCTGACTCAACGTTCACCACTATTCTTAAAAGTTGCCTGGACACCACCAGATGGAGACTTAACACATTATCAGCTGAATATCTGCTCATCAGATGGAGATGTACTGCAAACTATAAGTATCGGCAAGTAAGTGTAAAGTTATGTGGAATTGCATCATACACCATATAAAATAAATCATAATTTTTAGATCAACGTCACTAATTTTATATAAATTGTGTGTCATATAACATTAACAAAAGGAACTCATCATCTCATTATAATCATTTTAAACATTAGCTACCTTCCGAAAAAAAAAATATTTGTTCATCGAATTTGCATTTCCGCGTTGATATGCATTCCAGATTAATTGTATTGCAAACTATTATACTAATTGTGTTGTTGTTGTTGTTGTTGCTGCTGTTGTTATTGTTGATGTTGTCGTTGTTGTTATTATTATTATTATTATTATTATCAGTCATAGTAGTAGTAATAGTAGTAGTGATGGTAGTGGTAGTGGTAGTGATAGTGTTACTAGTAGTAGTAGTAATACTAATAGTAGTAGTGGCAGTGGTAGTGGTGTTGTTATAGCTGTTGTTGTCTTTGTTCTGGTTATGTATTAGTAATAGTGTAAGCATTAGTATTAGTACTAGTATTAATATTATATACGCATCGTGATAGGCTAAAACGAATTATTGTGGGATTTAAATATATCCAGCCTTCAAAAATACTTATTGGATGGAAAGTTAGCAGTTTACACACTATGTGATGAAACAAATATTGGTACAGTATGTCACTATATTGTGTCGTTGCTATTTTTTCAGAGGATCTCCGTTGGAACATGAATTTACAAATTTGCAACCTGGCCGCCAATACAACACCACAATATTTGTATTGTCGGGTTCTGTCAGAGGCTTAGGCGTGTCTACTATTCTGCATACGAGTGAGTAGTAGTGATTGCTTAAGAATATTATGCCGAGTACGCTAGTCGTTGGTTGTGTAAATGTTGCGCTACACTTCATACATTATATAGATAATGGAATATAATGTTGGGTTTTGAGTTGCCAATAATGCAGCTAGCGATTTGCATTCGAAAGCAGATCGGTGATAAGCAAAACATATAAATAATATTTAGTTATGCATCCTTTTCTAGAAGAACGTACCCTTACTAGCATACATAAAAATAAAATAGCAACATTTATTAATGTGTGTGGATGGCCAACTGATGTCCAGACCTGGCCATCATGACTGATACAAAGTCAATGTGTGTGTCACATCATATTTTCATACAGAGTATTATTACACTCACGATTCTATATTGTTCCTTAGATCCATTGCCTCCAAGTGAAGTGCAAGTAACAAACACAACAACCACTGGTGTGACAATACAATGGAAGTATACCAACAACGAGGCGTCACCCATTGTGAAGTGGAGAGTCGTACACAGGGAGACGGGCAAGAACGACACCTACGAGAGCTCAACAAATGCTGTCGATGACAGAGAAATGACCATCAAAAACCTGAAAGCAGGAATGACTTACGTTATCAGCGTGTATGCTGTTTCCGCAGGTGATATCTCCAGTTGCGCAGCGCCGTACGTAACTGCCACTTTGGGTAAGTTCACGAATATAGTATATCTGCTGTTTGGATAATTTCCGTTGATAATACACTGTCATTTAAACAAATGTGAAGCAGCGATCGCATTAAAACTACGCTGCCAACACCTCCAAATGCTTTATGGCCTTCCTAATGTCAGAATGCTTACGTTATTCCATCGTCATAACTTCAACCTTCTTGTATTATGAACTGTCAGTGGAAACGACTATACAATATACACGATATATACAAATTGAACACAATAATATGTGGCATGTTTATCAGTAGATAAAACATAGCATGTTCTGCTGTGTCATCCGTTGATGTCAACAGCTGATGTATCACATTTAATTATACGGTATACATTCTTCCAGATCCGTTGCCACCGACTCGCATTGACGTTCTGAAAGACATGACGACAACGAGAAGTGTCAAAGTCATTTGGACGTATGACAAAAGCAAATCACATGTGGAAAAGTGGAGGGTTCAATACATAATGAAGGGAGACTCTTTCAGAAAAAATTCCACGGGCGCTAGTTCTGCTAATATACTTTCGAAGACCATCAGTGGTCTGTCATCAGGACAGATGTACACGATATATGTCTATGCTATAACAACAGGTGGTATTGTAAGTCAAGATGCAGCACGGTTGGATATCACAGTCAGTAAGTGTTTACATAGTTACGTACGTGTGCCTTCCGTATTTACCGTTGTCCCTTCATACATGTCTTTGTTAAATATATTCTTACTAATATACTGTGCAGTTGGGTGTACCATATATCAGTGGAAGCTCTGTGTAATAGCTCAGTTGATACTGCACAATACAATGACATGTATTTAATGTAACGCAATGCAGTCGCATGTATGGTAATGTTTGACCTTTGCATTAACATTGATCCAACCACAACTTGGTAAATTGTGTTTCCTTTAACATTATTTTATTATTATTAAGCTTAATGCTCGTTTATCAATTGATGATATGCACTTAGCAACCACAATATGTACCTTTCAGAGCCAGAAATAACGATCGACTTTCTTGAAGACAGTCAGACAGACAGCGAGTCTGCGGTCGTGTTCTATACTAAAGAAACTAGCGATGGATTGCTTGATCGCTACATCTTCTCCATCAATGATCAACACTCGACGACGGTGGTCAAGGGGAAAAACGACGACAACAGGGTGGTGACATTTGTTTCCCTAGTTCCTGGCACTCTGTACACAGTTACTGCACGCAGTGAGAGTGGCGACGAAAGAAGCCGTGGGATCACTACACAGGTGCTCACAGGTGAGAATCAATAACAACGAACTGATTCAAGTACGTCATGGAAAAAATAACGTTCCATGAAGAGTTCTTCACACAGTCATTGAATGGCCATTTAATTTTGTCCACTCAAAATATGCAAATATGTCAACCAGAAATATGGTAGGGAAAGTGCGAATGACTGATCGATAGCATACTTTTTGATGTGCCTACAATAAACTTTACACTTATATTCTAATAGTTTGTCTTCGACATAAAATCTTACCAGTATGATCAAGTTATTTCATTCTAGCTAATCCCTGTAACTATATATGTATGTGTGACTCTCTTGGTAAATAAGGTGCATGGTTATATTTAACACGCCGTGGATTCAACTGAGTCAGCAAACATTTTGCCAATATAATATATCGGTTACTCTCTGATTCTCATTTTAAAACCTTCGCATATACGTCGAAATAATGCATATGATATTCGTAATTGTATTTGCATATGGTTATGCTTTAGCAACACTTATAGGTGCACAGGCCCAAAACCATGACTTTTGTTTCCCTTTAATGCTGTGGTTAATTTGGTTTCATTCTCGATAAGGTGCGTTTGTCTGGTGCAGCTATGGTTGCATATGTCACATCCACACATGCACGCACACACGGACACACAGACACGCACACGCACACACGCACTCGCGGACACACAAACACACACTATTAGTACATGGTGACACAAATGTACAAGAAAATGCCAAACATTTATTTATTTACTATGGTTTGCCTTTCTGATCAAAAGCATGAAAATAAATGCACAAATGCAACTTTGCGACAAAACGTTTTATTATGTTATCACGCATATACGTATACGATGATATGTATACGATGATACGTATACGATGATACGTATACGATGATACGTATACGATGATATGTATACGATGATATGTATACGATGATATGTATACGATGATATGTATACGATGATATGTATACGATGATATGCTAATACAGTTCCAGTTCAACCGTCATTGTCGTGTCTAGTGGAGGAGACGGCTATCACCATCCACCTGACTCAAGATGTCGGCCGAGTGGACGCGTTCAGCTTAACATGCAACGATTGCACTGACACAATGAGACACGAAAACCTCTCCAGTCTCAGATTCACTGACCTGGTTCCCTACTCAACATACACATTCTCGGCCACTACCTTAGCAGGCGCACAAAGGGGAAACCGCAAGGAGAGTGCAGAGGCTGAAATAAAGTGTGAGGCAAGCGTGGGCCGTAAGTTGATACTTCACTGTATATGAGGTGAAGTACCACGATTTAGTAAACGCGCTATTTGTGAAACATGAACTTTGAGTTGGAGAATTCTTGAAAGCATTTAACGGCATTTTGGAATCAAGTCGCTACTACTAAATTTAAGCCGTATGTAGAACGTCTTACTCGATGTATTTACTTCAATTGCATAGGCATATATGAAAGTACTTGTATAAGGGAATTGTAGCTTAATTTCACCAAACTTTTTACGATAATACAAATGCCCTCTCTGTAACTTGTAGCACCGTTTGCTGTACGAAACGTCGACATCACCTTTATCCATCCACGCGACCTGCTGCTGTCATGGCGTGAACCAGCTGTGAAAAACGGAAAAATAACGAAATACACCATAATGTGCTTTGGCACAAAACAGGTAAGTTATATGAAGAGTCGAATTTAATATACACTTGTATTTTTTCATGAGTTGTATAGCAATTTGAGTCATAATGTTGTACTATTGGTACCATGGCAAACGATACCTTGTTGGCCAACTAATTTGACAAAAAGTCGATCGAGGATATTGACAATATATAGAAATACAGCGCAATATGCATCAATGTTAAGGGGTACACTATTGGCAATGCCGCATATTAATGATGCCCATCGTGCGGATGAAAGGAATTCGTGTACTAGCTCATATTAAATACTGAATTCGCATATTTGTGTTTATGCGATATTCACAGAACAAGCCAACCCACGACAGGAAAGATATAACCATCGACGTGTTGGACAAGACTCAACAACGTTTCACCCAAAGTATCACGAAATTAAAGTCAGGCTACCATTACACGTTTGCGGTAAGTTAATTTCCTTACCACGACGCTGCACTTTAAACGGCCATAATTCAAATGACAACTAATAGTTGCAAATTATATTCATAGCACCAAGATTGCTGACGTTTTTATTCGTATATAGCATCATGTGAGGACTGACATCTACGTATTGCGTCAATTCTCTCTCCTCGTGTTCCAATTCGCCGAACACTTCGGAGAGTCTATCGGACCGATCAATCCAAACCCTCTTTAACATATCCACCTAACTCCAACACATGCATCCACACCCTCCCACACAATCACCTACAATTACCTAAACATTCACCATCCACGTGTATTTCTTGTTCATTAGTCCACCCAGTCACACACTCACACATGCTTCCAATCACACATCGTCGCGTGTTGTCTTTCCAGATTCATGCCTACAATACAGTGAAAGGACCTGCTGCCGTGTTGAATTTTACCGCACCTGCCACACGTAAGGATACGCACATCACTGCACAGAATGAGTTGACTATAATTAAACAAAACATTTGCATGTCATCTTGCAAGATAACATCTTTGTTTTTAAACACTTGTTTTCATTTAATTACGCATATTTATGTGTTGTAGTATACATGTACATTTCCCGAGAGGGAAAGTAAACTTACCTTTCCACTAATGTGGCATTCTATTACGGCTAGGTTGATCATTGTTAACACAATTCATATGCAGTGAAAATAATATATAAATGCCGAAGCAATAAGATCGGTTATAATAGTTACATTGTACTGATGTACAATATTCCAATCTTAATAATGACTTCAATGCCAAGACAATCGAAACGTTTTTATGTCGCCGCTGATCTGATTTTTTAGTACCTCAGTTTAATTATTCACTATGTTTCAGCGCCGCAACCTGTCATGCCTTTAACTGAAGCAGTACCCAAAATTACGAACTCGACAGCGATTAGCCGCAACTCTATTATCATAGTATTCCGGAATCCATTCGCGAGTGAAGAAGTCGTCACATATTCCGTGGTTGTCTCGAAAAATACAAACGATCCAGCTGTGAAACAACGCGATCTTCCTTACTGGTCAGACGTGGAAAGGTCGGATGGAACGTTATTTACATACGTAACTATAGAGAAGTGTGCTGACTTTTTCTCTTCGGGAGACGATTGTTGGCGTGGGCGAAGTGGAAGGAGGCGTACAGCTGGCGGGGTTGAAGTCACGATCACGGTGGGCGGAGACACAACCTGTAACGAGACAACACAGGGTGCTTGCAATGGTCCCTTGTCCCCGAGTACGACATACTATTTTAAGTTGAGAGCCTACGATGAAGACGACAACTTTGCAGATACTCTGTTCTCGGAAGGCATTGCTACAGGTATTCTTTGTGTATGTCTGTTATAAAGCAATTTATTGTATAATACACATAATTATTTGAATATTAAACTTTTTTTGCAAAGCTGTTTTGTTAATGCAAACATGCCTACTGATAATATAATGCCATCATGGTGCAATGCTCATATTGATACTAATAAAACTACGTAATCATGTTAATTATGTGTATTGAATGGCGAACTTCCTTGTTCCTTGTATTGCCTTTGTGCAATCTCCATGAGTTTAATTGTAAATTCGGGCTTTGTTTTCTTGTTTGCTTAGGGTCATCTCCCAAGACACAGGCGATTGTTGAACAGATCAATGGAACGGTGACAGTGTTCATTGTCGTTTCTGTCCTTGTGTTGGCAGTCATTGCCATTGTCATTCCGGTGGTGATTTTAAAGAGAAGACGTTCTACTAGAAAATCGCGTGATAAAGGTTTACAAATGGACACAGTTGGTGACTCAAGGTAGTTACCACAACATGTGTTATTGACTGTTTAGTATTGTATATGATACATTATGTCATGCTGTTTATATATTTATTTATTTATATAAATAATTTCCTATGAGTAGGTGTGCATGTGTCTGCATTGTGCATTGTGTAGCATTTTGGAGTACAGTTCATACGGACAGTGATTAATGTCATACGTTTTTAATTGCTTCCAACCAGTTTAATCTAAAACTAATTTAATATAAAACGGACAGAACAACATTTCGTAGAAGCCATTTGCCTGTAGGAAAGTTCTAAATATCACATCGTGGAAGCGCGCATGTATCCGAATCTGCAAACAGTAATACACTTGCTATTGCGTCATGTTCACGAATTATATGTATGCAATTTTGTTCTAGTAATAATATACATTCAACGTCATTTTCGTGGTGTTTGTTATGCTGTGAAAGGCAATGGTTTTGTTTGTGGGTATAACGTTATTTTAATTAAAATTGCATTGTTTTTTTTTTTTTATTATTATTATTACTACTGTTGTTGTTGTTGTACAATCTAGGTACCTATGTAGCCTGGCAGACTTCCCAAAGCGATGGACAGGGACGACTGCGACGTTATTTTCTGCTGAATTTCAGGTGAGCTAATCATATTTCAAGGGTGTGTTTCAACACTAACTTCTCTTGCGATACAACTGCCATCTATGTGTTGTGTTTGTTATATTACTACTATTGTTAAATGGATCATAAATAATATTAGTTTATAATGCATGTACAGTTCAGAGTGAAATTGACATTTCGTGAAACCATGCAATAATTCAATAGTCACGCAAGTGTCTGGATGCAATGCAGAGTATAGAGTCAGTTGGACGAGATCAGGCAACGACCGTAGCTGAGCTGGAAGTTAATAGACCCAAGAACCGCTCCACAAACATTCTGCCCTATGACGACACTAGAATCAAGTTGATGACGGCTGAAAGCCAGAACGGGACCGACTACATCAACGGCAGTTGGATGCCGGTGGGTTGTATTCTTTGACATATGACACTATTTGTCATATTTTACGTGGTATATTAACAAGAGTGTTCCTAAAACAGTTTAGTTTCGCAACTTCGTGTTTAATTATCAATACAAATCATAAGGTTAGGTTTTCTAGATACTAATTAACATTAACATTATTTGTGTGCATACTTGCAAAAATAGTACGTGTTTGCGGTGAACCATGGTGATCGGTGTGTTCTGCGATAGGGCTTCAAAATGGACAGAGAGTATGCGGTGGTGCAAGGCCCTCTGTCAACAACTCGGGATGAATTCTGGAGAATGGTTTGGGAACACAACGCACAAGCAATAGTAATGATGACCAAGTGTATGAACCATGGAAATGTAGGTGTAGCATACAAAGTATGCACACACAAACGCACACACCGAAAATACACAAACGCTTATTCACACACGCACACACACACGAACGCACGCACGCACGCACGCACGCACGCACGCACGCACGCACGCACGCACACACACACACACACACACACACACACACATACATACACACACACTCGCGAAATATGTGCAAATACTGAACATTTCATATGCATAGCATATCATAGCATTGCGCATATATACATACATACATACATGCATGCATACATACACACATACATACATGCATACATGCATACATACATACATACATACATACATACATACATACATACATACATACATACATACATAAATACATACATACATACATACATACATACATACATACATACATACATACATACATACATGCTTACATAAAATATATCGCTATTTCCTTCTATCTTGAGCTCTCATTGCTCCATGTCAACCTTTAGTTCTTCTTCTTTGTTCATTTCAGTTTACGTTCATTCGTGAGGTTTGTATTTCAGAGTGACATACTTAGTTCACATAGGCTCACCAGTAGCTGACTCATCAAAATCGGAAGCGACACAGCCAAATTCACGATGGAATCCGGCATCAGACAACGATGTGCTATGTCAACCTTGCCATCAATTTGGCAACGAATAACATGTCCAAACAACACCAACAGCAGACAGGCACATACACACGAACGCAGACAGACATGACAATTACCCTTTTCACTTCAACCGAAACCGTAATATATGCAGGTGACCTGGACTTGTCATGTCACACTCGTGACCAGATACACAGGAAAACAAGCATCAAGTCAGTTCAACTGACCTCACCATTTATGCGAACTAGACAACTTCAAAATAGCAAACCCTCATGGCCAAAAACCGTAATCGTGAGTATGTCAACAAGTTCTCCCCCACAGGCTGCAGCATCATCCTTCAAAGAGGTTCACAAGAGGACATGGGAACACGATTGCGTAAAGCTAGGTTTGCATTAGCAAAGCTACAACCCCATATGTTATACCTCGTCAATGTCATCTCCGTATGCTCTACAGCTCGGAGTGTTGGCGCATGAACCAGCAAGATACTAACAAACTTGCCAGTTTCCACAACACCTGCTTAAGGAAGAAGCTGCAATTGTATTGGCCGATGACGATATCCAACAAGAAACTCAACCAAACAACAAACATGAGCACATTTGCAGCATCCTGAAAAACGAGAATAGTCTTCAGAATTACCGATGACCAACCAATAAAAACAGCATTGACGTGAACCCCAGAAGGAAAGAGAAAACGAGGCAGCCCAAAGACAACACTGAAATGAACCAAGAAAGAAGAACTAAAGGTTGCGTTCTGACATGGAGCTCAAGATATAAATAACTAGCGGTATATTGTGGGAGATTTATGTACCACCCCCTTGGCACGAAGATGATGAGTAAGTAAACGTGTAACCATTAGCTGACACTATATGCAGTAATATATAAAATGTTGCCATTACTCATTGTAGGAATTGTGTCACCGCTACTGGCCCGAGACCACTGAGCCGATGTACTACGGATATCTGAAAGTGCAGGTCCTCGATAAAACACCGTCTGAGGACTGGATCGTGTCGAGACTCATGCTTGTAAAGGTCCGTTTTGTGTGTACATAATTATACACTTTAATTCGATACCTGAATGCATACATTCAAGAACACATTATAATGTATTCGGGCATTGCAGCAGTGTCGTTTGATTTAATGTTTGCCTTTCATAATGGTATCATATACGCGACATGTCAACTATGAACATCTTAGCAGTCATAACTCGAAGACGAACAGGTTCTCAGCATAATTTATTTTCTAGCTCAAAGCACATTTACTTAATATACTTCCCTACCTCCAAATATGTAAATAAAAATGCGGTAGTTCTCTGAATGATTATGCTTTAGCCAGTAGTTATCACAAGACTGTGTTTTCAGGGGAACCAAGGACGGACCATGACGCACTTTCAATACCTCGCCTGGCCAGAGTTAGGAGTGCCAGATAACATTATGTCCCTCTTTGCCTTTGTGCGTCTGGTGCGTCGAAGCGTAGACTCCCGGAAGGGGCCACTTGTTGTGCATTGCAGGTATGACATAACGTGTTACCTAATAGGGCAAGTATGATTTGATGCTATGCTGGTTGCAAGGAAGGGACTATATGTGTATGGCCCCGCCAACATTTACGTAACGCCGAATGCTGTAGATGGTTCGTCTGCTGAAAGTCACATCTGGTTTAGAGTCCTACATTGCAAATGTGCCGCTTCCATCTTGCAGTTTGCATTTAGTGGAAGTATTTTGGATAGAATATGTCATAATGTAGCTAACAATTATATTTCCGGGTTAATATAACATATTTTCGTGACTGTGGAAATACAAAGGTATATTTTAACATTGCGTGATACTGAAGAGATTCGCAATTATATAGTCAGGTTTTGACATTTTTCTTCCGTTATGCTGAATATTATTCGATTGAACAATATTGGCAACATTTGCAAAATTAAACAGTTCAGAATTGTTTAATTATATTCATGCGACAATCACAATAATGACAGTTTCTCTGATGTACAGCACTGGCGCCGGACGGTCCGGCACATTCGTTGCCGTGGACCGTCTACTGCAGCACATCAGGAGTCACGACTGGGTGGACGTCTACAACACAGTACACGAGATGCTGCAACACCGCTGCCACATGGTGCAGAACGAGGTACGAGAAGTTAAGTTGCTTTGCGCAATATGTCATCGCGCTGCAATTATATCAAATGATACATTTGCTACTGGCAGTGCCGTCTAATTGTACGAGACGGAGGCGGAGTTGCACATATAATCGGACAAGGCCGTAGGCTGCGTCTGATTTTGTGCTGTATTGCTTACTGTGAATACCTGCACAACTAAAAATAAATAGTCCAGCAATAAGAGAGTAGTTAGGACTCACGAATAAACAATTATCCTTAAACAATCGACGTGCATGGCTGCCAAGGAGATGCATCGCTTCTGCGCACGGAACTTGTAAACGCTCCATTTCACCGTACCATCGCTACATCGCATTGCTCCATCGCGTTGTCAAATTCGACGCAAACAGGTCCGACATGAACGCCACCAAGTGACTGACGCTCAATCTATTTACCCAGTATTATCAGTTGCCCGGCGATGTACGTGATAAAAGGATAAAAGACAATGGCTTATGACTCCTTGCACNCTGCCAAGGAGATGCATCGCTTCTGCGCACGGAACTTGTAAACGCTCCATTTCACCGTACCATCGCTACATCGCATTGCTCCATCGCGTTGTCAAATTCGACGCAAACAGGTCCGACATGAACGCCACCAAGTGACTGACGCTCAATATATTTACCCAGTATTAACAGTTGCCCGGCGATGTACGTGATAAAAGGATAAAAGACAATGGCTTATGACTCCTTGCACTACCCTTTCAAATTTTGGTAGTGCAATGCGAGTGGCAATGACACAACAATCACGCCAAAAAAAATCAGGCACAACTGTCCGTTTCTCGAAGCGTTCGGTGGACGTTTGACGTAGATCATGTGACAATCGTCGAAACACACACAACGTTGCTAACAATTGTACGTATTATTGCTATGTAATATGTGCTACGTAATGTGTACGTCAAACGTCCACATAGTTTCCTTCGTAATACCGCACCCCCGGGAGAAAAGGGAACGCCTACAAAAATGTTATCCCCATACGCGCGAAACTAGGGAACATACAGAGAGACACACAGAGTCACAAACTACTTTATATAATATAAATAGAACGTGCCACGTTACAGCGAAATCAAATCAAATTATCAGCCCGACTTACTTCAGTAGATTTCATGTCCCTAGTGGGAGTTTGCGTGGACTGCGTATCCCACGCGGCGGGCGATACAACATAAATGGCAGCACGGCAGCACACGGGTGGTAATCTTGGGAAAAGGCTTGATTGATGTAATAATACAGTCCACAAAACCATAAAACCACCCCTACGTCAGAAGTTGTCATTAATGTATGGGTCTACTGTATGACAGATTAGAGAGTACACGTTTAATATAATGATTATTAAGTTTTGAATTGTTCGTTGGCAGGCCCAGTACAGGTTTATCTACAAGTGTGTGCATCGTGCGATCGTGATTGGTGCCATCGAGTGAACAATCCAACAACGTTAAGCATGTGAGTATAACTGTTCCCTTACAGTATGTCGCTATTATGTTGATACATATATTTGTTAACTATAGTATTCCAAAACATCATCAAATCATGAAAATATAACTGTGCACCATAGGAGCACACATATGTCACACCTTATTACCCATCCTGCCCATTACAGCAATGTTGCATCAGTTTGGCACTCCTACAAACTGAGCAGTCACCAAAGCCTCCGATAAGTGTTACTTTTGATATTGGGACTGATGGCGCTTGACAGAATTCAGCAGTTTATTTGGTAAATAGTCTGACCAGCATGAACAATCAATATTACAGATACATACATCATTAATTTCTTTGCAGAGAGAGGTCCGGACATGGAAGGTACAGTTGACGATCGTTCATGTAAAGCATCATCAAGAAATTATTCGACTGCAGTTTACGTAGCTATGGTTGCATAGGAATGCCTTTTTCGTATATGGAGTACATGATATGCGAACCAGCATGGGTTGCGTTGCTATTATATAATTTAACATACACAAGCAGTCGTTAGCACAATGCCCGCCATACACATATTGATTATTCAGTTGCCAACATGTTGGCGACTACTTTTTCAGTTGGCAACTCAACTGTGGTCTTTATGTGTATGTTCTCCACCAACAGTTGGCAACACTTTTTGTGGACATCTGGAATCTGACAAATCGGTCGGTCGACAGTCAATCGATGGGTAGTTGCCAACTATTTGTTGGTAATTACCCGGTATGTGTATGTCGGTGTGTGCGCGCGCGTGCGTGCGTGCGTGCGTGCGTGCGTGCGTGCGTGTGTCATCCTGGTGGAGCGTTATCACATGTGTGCATCATATTAATGCTTTCTGCACCAGTAGTAATTTTCATGACATTATGACATAACTCCAGCACAACTATACATCCAAAACACAATACAGAATATGTGTGTGTCAGGAAACGTTGATTGTGGGTTTTGTAGAATTAGTTTGTAGTTTCTTTTAGTTTGGTCGTTTAGATAGTAGTCATCGTTCGTGGGTTGAGTTGGTTTGCATTAATATAGTACGACCACCTAGCGATTACTAAACTAACGAATTCATGTAACATGTTTTATTTCTAGTTCTAGTATCGTGGTTACGTAATAGAAAACCACAGTGTTTGATATTGTGGAAAATTAGATTACTTGTATAATTCTTTGGTGTATATTATGAAACTAGGTTGCATTTATTTGTAGATACTTTGTGATTTCATGCAGGGTTGTTGTGGCAGCATATTCGTATTCCTAGAACTGTTAAGCTTTAGTAGGATGTTAAATTAAAATACACCACACAACTCGGTATATTGCAATGGTTGTTGACGTCGAACGTATGGCGGTTAGTTTATATGTTGTATGGTCAGATATAAATGTTTTTTTACTAAGGTATTATACAAGGGTCGCTAGGTAGCGGTAACCATTTGTTTCATAGATGGCATGTATGTCGCCATAGCCTTCTAGGGGCAGACATGATTAATATATGTGTGCTTTTAGTACTATCGATTAATGCAACGTGTGCGTGCATTTCTGAGACACGTATAAACATAACAAATGCCGCCAAATTGGCAGACGACTAGCAGTGGCTGCTATTACTAGTCGATGCTAGTATTATGTATGTCTACTCGCTTTGCGAACTTCGACTTTCCATCCCATGTGTCGATGGAAGCGTTACTAGGTTTGGTTGCGCTAGGCAGGTTTATTTACGTCGTGGCTGCCTAGACGTTTCACAGGGGAACTTTGTTGTACAAATCATATGCGGTGAACAAGGACTTCTACTCCACTTCCGGCGACGAAAACGCATCCGACGCGTTCGTGTCGCCAGATAGCGATTGTACTTCCGACGACGACGATATATCCAATGGATTCGTGTCGTGCGACAGCGATTCTACTTCCGCCGACAACATCGCATCCAGCACGTTCGCATCGCAATAGCTATTCTACTTCCGGTGACGACATCAAATCCGGTGCAATCGTGTCGCCCGATAGCGATTCTTCTTCCGGCGACAACATTAAGCGCGTTCGTGTCGCCCGATACCAATTCTACTCCCGGCGATGACATAAAATCCAGCGCAATCGTGTCGCCCGATAGCGATTCTTCTCCCGGCGACGACATCACACCAAGCGCGTTCGTGTCGCCCGATACCAATTCTACTCCCGGCGATGACATCACATCCGGTGCAATCGTGTCGCCCGATAGCGATTCTTCTTCCGGCGACGACATCACACCAAGCGTGTTTGTGCCGCCCGATACTAATTCTACTCCCGGCGATGACATTACATCCGGTGCAATCGTGTCGCCCGATAGCGATTCTTCTTCCGGCGACGACATCAGACCAAGCGTGTTTGTATCGCCCGATACTAATTCTACTCCCGGCGATGACATCACATCCGGTGCAATCGTGTCGCCCGATAGCGATTCTTCTTCCGCCGACGACATCACACCAAGTGTGTTTGTGTCGCCCGATACTAATTCTACTCCCGGCGATGACATCACATCCGGTGCAATCGTGTCGCCCGATAGCGATTCTACTTCCGGCGACGACATCACACCAAGCGTGTTTGTGTCGCCCGATACTAATTCTACTCCCGGCGATGACATCACATCAGGTGCAACCGTGTTGCCCGATAGCGATTCTTCTTCCGGCGACGACATCACACCAACCGTGTTTGTGTCGCCCGATACTAATTCTACTTCCACGATGACATGACATCCGGTCGTGTCGCCCGATAGCGATTCTTCTTCCGGTGACGATATCACACCAAGCGTGTTTGTGTCGCCCGATACCAATTCTACTCCCGGCGATGACATCACATCCGGTGCAATCGTGTCGCCCGATAGCGATTCTTCTTCCGGCGACGACATCACACCAAGCGTGTTTGTGTCGCCCGATACCAATTCTACTCCCGGCGATGACATCACATCCGGTGCAATCGTGTCGCCCGATAGCAATTCTACTCCCGGCGATGACATCACATCCGACGCAATCGTGTCGCCTTCGTGTCGCATTCGTCTAGCCGTATAGCGATTCTACGACATCGCATCGAGCGCACTCATCGCGTACGTCGTCGACAGCGTTATTTCCTGAAATATCGCAACTCGTGCACATCCGGCAAGTTCGTCCGTGTTTGCCTGACTATTGAACTATCGCGGCGACGACTGACGTTCTTCGAATCGGTGTTAGACGGACACACTTTAACTAGTTACGATAAGTGTTTGGATTAATGGCGATACACGTATGAGTTTTAATACTTCGGTGGTGGTTAATAATTAACGTTGCTATGCTTATGTTTTTGAACTATTAAATATGATTCTTAAATATTCTTCTCGCTAAAACCTATTATATGTGTTTTGAACCAATACTTTTGACATACACTTCCACACAGGGCCTCGACACGGACTACGTTTCTGTGTCTAACTCCTTCAATGGTAAATCTGTGTTTGTGTGTATCATAACTAGTTACGATAAGTGTTTGGGTTAATGGCAATACTCTTTTTGTAGCTTTCAATAGCTCGGTGGTGGTTAATCATAAACTTTGCTTTTATTATGTTTTTTAAGTATTAAATACGATTCTTACTAAGAATCGCTGAAACGTAATATGTTTGTTGAACCAATATAAACAATTATATATATATGATTTCATGCATATATAATATATATATATATATATA
>SDWI01001496.1:7582-29014 GCA_009193005.1 Lamellibrachia luymesi | reverse complement strand
CTTCAGTGTGTAACAACCTGTAATCCACCTTAACTCTTGAAAGTACACATTTTCTCAGCTAGCATGTATGAATTCCTAACACAATGTTTCAGAAAGGCCAGCATGTGTTGTATAAGCACATTGTATTCAGCCAGTTTTTATTTGAAACTTAAAATTATATATTTTTTTTGCCTCCTGCCCTATTACACAGATGTAAATATACACAAGATTAATCTTAAACTGTGAATTCCTTCAAAGCTAGACTTCTCAACTAGTTCAATTGCATAACATTATACAACCTAATTAGCAAACAAGCAATAACAAAGGCACTTGCCTGATGGATCAGCTCCAGCCAGCCAGTAGACGTTATCAGATAGCATGCTGCCCTGTCCAAGATTTCCCCAAGCCACAAGAGGGCGTACTACCTCAGGTGGTCTCCACAGTAAGCACATGTGTCTAATTAGCTGAAGTAAACAAAAACTTACTCATAAGTCATTATACTGCAATGTCATTGATTGTGATTAATATACATGTCCAAATCGAGGCTTTACTAAGGCAATTCTCTCCCCTCCCCCCTATAATACAGATGTTCTGTCACTGTCATTTGGACTTTCAGACTGATTAGTGTTCTGTGAATTCAAATAACGGTTTGTTACTTTCAACTGTAATTTTGCCTGGATTATCGTGCATTGCTACAAAATGGAAGCGACAGTAATTGAGAATAGTGAGAGTAAAATTCAGAGTGAGAGTGAGGGTAAGAGCAAGTGTAGGGCACCCCCTGCTGGCATTAAGAAAGTGGGTGGTTTCAAATGTGGCCATTCATACTGTGGATCACGAAATGCTACAGCATCAGAAACTCGACAAACGAACAACAGCATGTGGTTGCGACGACTGAACATGGATGAAAATTCAAGAGTGGTACACATAACGCCCGATGGACTGCTTACAGATACACATGACTAAAATTAATATAGTTAAGATACTAAGTTTCATGATGTTATGACGTAACATAAATATTTTATCCTGAGAAACCAAACGGCTAAATAAAAGCGGATTGGCTTCATTTTAAAATTCTTTTGTGACCAAACTTTAACGGTTCTACTCTATATTGAACAAGTAGTAATCCAACATTCTTAAACTAATTAACACCAATATGAAACTTCGATGGAGCATTTAACATATAACTCATCATCTTATTCTGTGTACACGGCATTTTACATTTCATCTTCTTCGACAGTCCACTATACTAAGCTGAACATGTGTAGTCAAAATGACATTGAATCAAAGCAGAGATTAACAGTTTTTGTTTTTAGATAACAGTTTCTGGCGTTCCTGTATACATTTATTTTAGTTTATTTGAACTTTTAGTAAGGATTTTGGAAGTGACACCTATATAAGTGACATATCCACTGCATACAACATTAAGTTTGTCACGTTTATACTATGTCACTTTGATGTTCGAATTCTCACTTTCAGCCTTTCATACACAGGTTAACTTAACATACGCACATGAAACCATGTGTACACTTATAGCATACTGTAATTTCTTTAATTTCTTAGAGCTCAGTAACGCCAAGTAGTGAAAATTAACAATGAGATGTGCATTATGTCCCTTATCCATCGTCTGCGGCACCAGTCATATTCTGCTGGTTGAACTTCCGTCTTAGATAATAAAATGTGATTAACTGAAATAATTATTGAATACAATTAGTATTTAGACATACTTAGAGCCTAAGGATATTTTAACCAAGCCAGGAAATGAAACCGTTAATGTTTACACTACGTATATTTTATTCACTACCATTTTGGTGTATCATAATAAATATTATTGAACAGTACAATTTTGGAACTTTTCCTTCATCAGTATCCAAACGTCATACAGTCAGAATATATATACAGTCAACATATATTAGTGGAATTACAAGTATTTTTTTATGCTTTCGCCTTTTGTTTACAAAATGTCATAGAACTGTTTATTAAACAAATATAATGTTAGTAGATGTGCACTAAACGTTTTGATTGTCTTGAAATGTGTTACTTGTAAATATGTTAATAACTGATTTACACATGTATTACATATTGTCACAGTTTAGACAAGAACCAGTTTGGTGACACAAGTGGCCAAGCCCTTGTTGACAATGTGTCAAAGATGAAAGAACTTCAGACACTGAGGTATGTTGACAATGTCCCATATATTAATTATTTAAAACAACATGAAACTTCCAAGATATAGCTACACAGGCAATAAATATATTAGTGCAAAGTTATCTAGCTAAGTTTCATAAAACAATGTATTTCCAGTACAATTTAATAATATGACGCCAAAAGTATTGCTGGACTCTCGCAAGCAAATGGCTTCACGAGTTTTTGTCAACAGAACGTTTCATGGAACAACGATCAGTTATCACGCCCTAGGCGGGGCTATGCTTTAATAATTAGTGTGGGCTGTAGCCACCAGATGGACCTGCTGGGGGAAGACGTGCGAACATATGGACGGACAACGAGAGAGAGAAAGGGACACAGATTAAAATACTTGTAGACTAACAGAAGATGTGTTTTTTACTGATGTATTGCTTAATATTTACCTACTATTTAATAGGAAATGCTTCCTTACAAACTTGACCTTGACGATGTATTCAATATTTCGTGATGTAAACAATAGTCATATTAGTTTAAGTTAACCAAAGCTTACAGTGAATTCTTTGTGAAACACATTTATCTGTTTCAATTTAATCCTTCTTAAAATAAATGAAAGATAGTTTTGTGCGTGATTGTTTTGACATATTAATATCACATATATTTGACCCTCAATATTACATTTTCCTGCATGATTTTTTTAAATAATAATAATATAAATCTAATATAGAACTGTTTTTGTAACTTAGCTGACTCTAAGATAATGCCTAAGACAGGCTTTCTTACAAAGCCATTATTAGACCACTTTGGTATACGATTGTGAAAATTAGCATACATAAACTACTTGGGACCTTGAATATTTTCTCATATATTGCCGATTGAACAGTGCTCCTGGTGGTTTAGAGCATATATGTAAAAACGTATACATTTTATGATAAAATCATGAAACTTGGAACACACTTATATCATTCATAAACTAAGATATTTGGCTATTGCGCCATAACAGATTTTGCTCTAGACTGCGCCGGTGGCCATTTTAAAAGATGGCTGTGAAAACCAATTTATCCTTATATCTTAACAACTGCGTTACCTAGATTCGTAATTTTGCTATCAAAATATAGGTTTTTGAGGCAACGATTTCAAATATTTTACTTTTGACCTTATCCAAAATGTGTATCCATTTTTAAAATGGTAGTCATAAAAACCGTCAAGGCATCGACCGCAATAACAACAATGTCAGTGTCTACAGTGCGGATCAAGACGTTGTTGTACCTACATTTTGCAGCATCACCGACGTGGACTATCATTCTGGTGTCCACGTCTTCATGCGTGCAAGATGACCTGCTTGCTTGGGTGCTGCCATCCACACATAGCTCAAGAATGCAAATAACTCTTTTTTTCTTGTTACACCGAAAGACGGTATGCCATATTTTTGACAGAGCCTAGTTGAGCTCCACATGACAACAAACACCCTGTAATTCCCACCCCTTTACCGTGCATATTCTTTGAGACTTCCAGACTTGTAGACATCCCAGATAATGTCTACACACTGGGTGCTGTTCAGCTGAGCTGGGACAAAACGTGTGCATCAAATTTTTTTGCTTAGTTGGAATGTTTCTGAAGTCCGCGGCTTCGTCACGTTGACGGCTGCAGCACCTTCAGTGACAACATCATTAACATTAACACTCCAAAACTACCCTCCAACACACCTGGTAAAACATATGTGCATTGAGAGGACAACCAAACTCGGCAGATTAAGGTGTTTTCCTTAATCAGCTGGGTTTGTTGCACCAACCAGCTGAATCGTCACGTTCTATAATAAATCATGTTATTTTGTGATATTTTGTACTGCATTTACCTGTACGAAGTAGTGCGACGTACGATTTCACAAAAAACTTCCCAAACATAAAATAATCAGGACAATTCAGGGATTTTACCAGAAATGTTAATATTGCTGTTAGTAATTCCTGAAATATATGTCATTATACCTAACTAATAACTGTTTGTCTGACAGAGATGGTTCGAATAATACAAACTGTTTTAAAGACGTCATCACATAAATAATGTTCAAACAGGAACAAAATGACCCATTTCTTGTAGGCAGTACTCAGTGTGTACATATATAAAAGTAGGGTTCCCCCAAAAGTCCTAATCAAAAACGCACATATACGAAGTTATCACAACTGTCTATTCAATTTATTGAAGGAGTAATGTGTCCTAAACAATGTTTGGTAAATGACCATATATTGATGGAGTATGTATTTATGTATGTATGAATATCAGAATTATTATTTTGGAAATAGTCCAGTTTCCATTTAGCTGTAGAGCTCTGAGGTTTAAGACCAAAGTTAAATTACTTGTTTTAGACACATCAGTACTTTTCTTCATGGTAACCTAATCAACTGTTTTTGACAGAGGGCTACTGAGAACAATCGCTCAGTAGTTATTAGAGTCATTAGCTGATTTTCTCTTATTTTTTTACCAAAGGTTAAATTGTAGCTGTATTAAAACCATCTGGGGTGTACCCATGCTAAATCATTGACGTGAACAACAGCGAGAGAGAATTACATGTAGTTTGTGAGGAGCATGGATAAAGTGGTCAGTCAATGCCAACTCATGATCATCACATTTGTTGTTGTTAATACATGTCATTACATTCTACAGCCTCGAAAGTAGAAGTATTATCACAGTCATTACATTCTACAGCCTCAACAGTAGCACTATTATCACAGTCATTACATTCTACAACCTCAACAGTAGCACTATTATCACAGTCAATACATTCTACAACCTCAATAGCAGCAGTATTATCACAATCATTACATTCTACATCCTATACAGTAGCAGTATTATCACAGTCATTACATTCTACAGCCTCAACAGTAGCAGTATTGTGACAGTCATTACATTCTACAGCTTCAAAAGTAGCACTATTGTAACAGTCATTACATTCTACTGCCTCAACAGTAGCACTATTATCACAATCATTGCATTCTACAATCTCAACAGTAGCAGTATTAACACAGTCATTACATTCTACAACCTCAACAGTAGCAGTATTATCACAGTCATTACATTCTACAACCTCAATAGCAGCAGTATTATCACAATCATTACATTCTACATCCTCAACAGTAGCAGTATTATCACAGTCATTACATTCTACAGCCTCAGCAGTAGCACTTTTATCACAGTCGTTACATTCCACAGCCTCAACAGTAGCACTATTATCACAGTCGTTACATTACACAACCTCAACAGTGGCAGTATTATCGCAGTCGTTACAATCCACAGCCTCAACAGTGGCAGTATTATCGCAGTCGTTACATTCCACTGCCTCAACAGTGGCAGTATTATCGCAGTCGTTACATTCCACAGCCTCAACAGTGGCAGTATTATCACAGTCGTTACATTCCACAGCCTCAACAGTGGCAGTATTACTGAATGAACTGTAATGACACAAATGCGACTTTATGATTGTCATCATATGTACATACAGGTTGGGATGAAATTAAATGTAATTGATATTCACAAAATGATGCCAATGTACTTGTGTTCAATAGTTCACAATACATTGGCTATTTGATTTGTAGATATTCTTTTGTTTTCTATGAATGTAGAAAGGTTGGCTGTACGTCTTTTGTTATGTATGTATGTAGAAAGGTTGGCTGTTCGTTATCGTAAGACACAAGTAAATTAACAAGATGATCAGGCTGCACTTGAGATATTGTATTTCCACCTCGGCATGATTCATTATTCTAGTCGCTATAGATATTTACTATTGCTTATATTACAAAGGTTTACACACCATCAGCGTAACATATTCTATTCAATTATAACATATCATAATTTACACACAAGCATATCTTCCCATGTTAATATCACTGAATATTCAGCATTGCATGTTGATGTTGTCAGATAACATTCACAGAAAATATAATGGAGAAACTACATGTGGAGTTTGTTAACATACAAACAGTACATTTTACAGAGTCAAATGGCAACTCCAATGTTCATCCATTACTGGATTGATTGTAATTATATAAATAGTAAATACATTTTTGCATGATAATTTTAATGTGATCAGTAGAATTAATGCAATTATTTATACAGATGGGTAACCCTTGAAAAAAATCAATGATGTCATGTCACATGATGTTCTAATACAGTATTCTCCATCAAAACAGATTGTTTTTGTATTTTTATTGGAAAACAGGTGTTATAAATGTGCTGGTGAAATTCAGTAACAGTGACAACTGATTCTTCAGTTGCAAATGTTAGTAAATACATACATTAATTACTCGTGGCTCTTTGTGTGGAAGTTAGTGCACATGTTACTTCCCTTGTAACATGGATAACTGAAATTGTAAAGACTAATGTAAAGACAAGTCTTATTGTGTTCATTGTATTGCTGTAACAGGGGTTGCCTATTATTTTCATCGAACCAAATGGTATCACCACGTTTTACATATTGACCCTAGATTCAGTCAGTCACAATATTTGGTCAGTAAATTAGTGAAAGCACTAGCAATGTGCACAATTTTATCCAAGGTGGTCAGCTTGTGCAATCCCAGTCCAATCGGGAATACATAAGGTGTTTGGGATAGTACTAGTAGCCTCTGTTGTCTTTCACTCTTCCTCCAACTTATAACATTTCAGCTGCTGTTGCAATGTCGGCAGTAGAAGCTGACCAACGACTGATCTGTTCGCTGCTTTTGTGGTGTGTGAACATAGAATTTATTTTTTTAATTTACCCCCAAATTGGAGTGGTTACGATAAACACCTGATCGTGTCACGTGAAAAACCTATATTTGGTTAAATAACTAGGGGAACATGGTATTTTTAAAACATAATTGAGGTCTAAAGGGTTAATCTGTTGATAACCGGAATTTTTTTCGCCAGCAAAAAAACGTGAATTTCTTAGTAATGTTATATTACAAAAATGTGCTAAAACTATCATTAAGTGTAGCTAATTTCCATTCATGTAATTGCAGTGTATGTTGAAACAATACATTGAATTCATTACAAATATTTATATGTATCTGTTTTATAATAGGCAAATCTGAAATTAACAGTTATAAGCATCCAATGTGATGCGCATTTAACAACACAAACGTTAAATTATACGATTTATTTTTGTGGGATACACATTCCTTTGAAGACACTTTAAACAAATCTGCACAGCGTCTGGCGTTCGCTCCCGATTAAGCTTTGTTTGAATGAGTTTATCGCTTTTTTATTCAATGTATACACTGCAGATGTTTATTACGGTATTTGTATATTTCTGTTTATGAATTGTGTCTGTAATTATACATCACAATGTAAATTATGCGATGATATTAATTCACGCTAAAAACCTAAATCGCAATTGTCGTATAGCCCGTGGACGTGGGTTTATAGCTGTCGCCCAGTCACACCAAATGCTGTCTGTTAATTGAGTGACAAGGTAATTTTCATTTATATTTATACACACTACGCATTAACTTGATAGTATTGCTAAGAACCAAGTTCACGTTTAATGAGTACATTTTAAGTAGTACGTTTTTATAACTATTTTCATATTTTTGTTTACCGGTTGATTACAAAATGTATACAAGACTGGATTTAAAATGTGATTATTTTATAATTATTTATTATTTCAAATAATAATACTTGGATGTGTGGCTATATTATAGCCATATAGGTGGACCTAGGCCAGGGCTAGCTAAGTTGGTTACTGGGGTGGCAACTCTTGCAAACAATGTCAATGACAATATCAAAAACCAGTTCACAACATTGACATTGATATTGTGCAACAAAAAATTACAAAATCATCGAGATCCGTTTTTTTACAAATATATTTATATATTATAAATTAATTATGAATATGTGCATTAAGGGTGAAGTTGAAGTTGCGCCCGACCAAGAGAACATAATCCAGTCGTTGATCGGACTATATATATTACGGAACGTGACGATAATTTATTGCGATTCTCAACAAATGAAAGCCTTCCAAAGTAACATTATGCAACACTCGAAATGTTACAACTGTTTACTAACGACATGTGTAATTTTTACCAAAGTATCTGGAGCGTATTTTTATGTCATATGTCATTAATTAAAATGTTCAATATTCAGTGTTTCGTTTTACAGTTTACTCGGCTGCAACATCCCGGCTGGTCCGATGTGCGCACTGACTGAAGTTGTTGGACAGATGACAGCCCTGGAGGATCTCGAGTAAGTAGTTTGTTGACATGTGTATAGATACACGACATGTGTACACAAACACTCGTATAAATATAATTAGATGGGGCATTCCATGCCAAATCAATAAAAAAAAATCGTGAAATTTACATGACCACCTTCAATTTTGATGAAATTTGGCGTGTTAGTTTATATTCATAAATCAATGTTCCCACCCAAATTTCAGGTCAATGTGACCTTCTTTTCCAGAGATAGAGGTCATCAAAATGTGACCCGACCTTGACTACCTAACGACCTTCCAGGTGTTATAACTCCTCTCCAAGGTAACCTACAGATGGGATGTTGATGTCATTTTAAAGCTCTGATAAATGTCTATCTGTGTAGACAATAAAACACAAAGAAGAATGTTAAAACATGGTGTTTTTTTAATATTTGACTTTTGACCTGACCTAGCAAAAATCATGTAACCTCCGATTTTGTTGATTTTATTTTATGTTGAAGCATACATATTTGGCAATAATCACTGAAAGTTTTATGATGCGCATTGCAATACTTTAAGAGTTATGACATTTTAAATGCACCATCATCGCACGTCACTCTAGTCATGTGGTAAGAACTAAATGAGTCACATGATTTGTCAGTATGCAAATGGAGGCTGCCTTCCTAGAATGTGCTATGTTTTGTTCTCTGCATATTCTCAGCCCATAAGGTAATTATCTGTATCTGTCGGTATAGTTAATATTTGAATAAATAGTATGATGATCTGTAGCTAGCGGAGACGTCAACATAGCATTTTATATACCTGATTTTTTTGGTAAATCACATGTACATGATACCTCATTGGACTGCCTCCTCCAGAAGTGCAATCAGTGTCCATGTGTTCAGATCTTTCAAGCACTGCTGCTCAATGCTCAATGCATTTGGCGAAATTGAAAAACCAAAGTGGACCACAACAGACAGATCAACGTTAGAAACCATCCATCAGTCAGTTGATGAATTCATTCAAAGTTTCACTGAACATCTCCAACATATCATCTTTCATGATTGTATTGAGAAAGTACAAACATCATACTATCAAGACCTGCGAGACAACATGCTGGGTGAAACCGTGAAAAGGAGGTACTTGTTTTGGGCGATTTTGCCGAGAACTTCAATTTTGTAATGCAAGATGAAGTCCAGTCATATCACTGGAACAATGCTCAAGCTACCATCCATCCATTTGTTTGTTATTGGTTGGAGAACGAAGTGTCAAAGCATGTGGCATGTGTTGCTGTCTCTGCTTGACAAATAACACCATTACAGTCCATCTGTTTCAACATCTTCTGTTCCTTGAGGAGATGTTCGGAGAGAAGCCAAAGAAAGTGTTATATTTATCAGATGGTTTTGCAGGTCAATCAATACATGAACTTGTGCCACCATTCTGTGGACTTTGGATTTGAAGCTGAATGGCATTTTCTTTTGCCACCTCACATGGCAAGGGGCCATGTGATGGTGTTACTGAAGAGGAGGATGGCAATAACGGCTAGTCTACGGAGGCCTTATTAAGATCAGATCCAGACACCTTACCAGCTGTATGAGTTTGCAAAGCAAAATGTTCCCTCCTTAAATGTTGAATAATTCAGTCGGACATTGGGAAACTGAGGGAAACTGCTTGAGAGCCGCTTTGCAAAGGTGCGGACAGTGCCGGGGACCCGACAGTTGCATTGTTTCCGTCATGTGTCATTGTTCAAAGTAAAAGTGAGTCAATTCTCAACAAGTACACAAACTCGACAAGGAACCGTGACAGCTGACGAACATGTCATCAGGTTTGAAGGGGTGAAGGGTTACGTCACAGTTCAGTATGATGGATGATGGTGGCTTGGAATGGTCACGTCCCAGGATCAGAGAGAAAGAGAGGTGGCTATTGACTTTCTCATTCCTCGTGGACCAGCCATATCATTCACTTACCCCAAGCGACCTGATAACCTGGTGGTAGGCATGGTGGACATCCTAACCACAGCAACATAATACCTTGAAGAAAGAGCACATGGCACAAGTGTGTAATGCACTGGAGGAATGGCTTCAACATTCATTATGTGTGTGAAAAGGTGAGATAATAAATTATTAATAATCCAAAAACATTATCAATTCGGTCTTGAACACTGTCACTGAAAAGGGAATTGCTGTTAAAGTATTGGAATGCGCATATTCAAATTGTCAATAATTATTGCCAGGTATGTGTGCTACAATATATAAAAAGTTTACGAAAATCTGAGGTTACATGACTTTTGCAAGGTCAAGTCAAAGCTAAAACTTTTTTAAGTTTTCCACATAATTTTGTGTTTTATAGCATACAAGGATAGACATAAGTGTCTATCTTTGTACTCTATAAAACACGATGTTGCATTTAAAATGTTATAACTCCTAAAGTATTGAGATGCGCATGATCAAACTTTCAATGATTATTGCCAAATATGTATGCTTCGACATATCAAAAAATCAACAAAATCTGAGGTTACATGATTTTTGCTAGGTCAGGTCAAAGTCAAATATTAAACAAAAAACATATTTTAAAATAAAAATTGTGTGTTTAGTTATCTACACAGATATACATTTATCAGAGCTTTAAAATGACACCAACATCACACCTGTAGGTTACCTAGGAGAGGAGTTATAACACCTGGAAGGTCGTGAGGTAGTCATGGTCGGGTCAAATTTTGATGACCTCTATCTCTGGAAAGGAAGGTCAGATTGAGCTGAAATCTGTTTGATAAGATGGACTCATGAACACAAACAAACACACCAAGTTTCATCAAAATCGAAGACGGTCATGTAAATTCTTGATTGACTTGATATGGAATGCCCCAGATCTGTCTTCAAATTCACAGTACAACATACGTTTTATTAGACATATTCTGAATGCACAATTAAATATTTAAAAAAAAACGTAATTCAAATTATTACTGTAATAAACCTATTAAAATTTCCGTTTTTAATCAATAATGAGGCACGAGTCGTGGTTACTGATAAATCATATTTTATTTTCATCTAAATCCATCGTTTTTTCAACTTAAACTGATCCGTGAATTAATAAAACTTTAGTTTCGAGGGTTCAACATTTCTTGTTACACAGACTTTCCTTTTCAAAACAAACTGTCGTTTTTTTGCTCTCCACAAATGTACTTTTTTTCGAGAAAAAAATGTTTTATACAGTCGAGTTGACTGAAAGTTGTTTGTACATTATTTGTCTTATTGTGTGAAATGTGTTAATTACGCTGCGTCAGTTCATGGATATATTTTACTTTACAGCCTCAGCGGGAACTTCATTGACGCGGCGGCCCGTCAACCACTGGTCCAGAGTCTGTCGTCTTTGAGACGGCTGAAGAAACTCAAGTAAGATCTGTGATTACGTTGACTTGATATAGATTAATATTGACACGTCAATTGTTTGTGACTTGGTGAAACTGTCACAGTTACACACGCACACACACACGCTGTTTGGTGCACACGCACGAACCGACTCAGTGAGAATGTTCTTCCATTGTTGACAAGTGTCACATGTCGTGTTCACTCTGACTCTGTAGGCTGAGGTCCTGTCACATCGATGACGTCACTGCAGAGGATATAGTGACAGGCGCCGTCAAGTCGCCGGGACTGAAGCACCTCGAGTAAGTTGCACTTTGTTATTTCACTCTCCTCTCAACGTCTCATTTCTCACCAAAGACTTTCGACAGCAACAGTCAGCAATAGATCACTGGGTGAGGCTGACTCTGTAGACCCCGTATAATCACCCCTAGTAACAGGACAGATAGTGTGACTGGAATGGGGTAAAGAGGAAGGGTTGTGTGGAGGGTGTGACGTCACAACGTCTCTGTGTGTTTGTTGTAGTCTCGATGGCAATCACATCTCACGGGGTGTTGTGACACGACTGTGGCAGACAGGATGGAAGGTGGGACTGACTGTAGTGTGAGTAGATCTATTGTCTCTTGACACACGCACTTACACACGCAGTTACACAAATACTGACACACGCACTAACACACACACACACATAATCACGCACTGAAACGCACTTACACACGCACTGACGCACGCATTGACACACGCACATACAAACTGACACATGCACGTACACACGCAGTTACGCACATACTTACACACTGACACACGCTCATACTTACACACTGACACACGCACTTACACACACACACTGACACACGCACTGACACGCGTACTGACTCACACAGACAGAGTGTAGCGTGTCGTGTCTGTTGTAGTCTGATCGGCCAGAAATCGCCGCCGGGAGACGGATGGAGGCCGCCGCCTTGTGACAGTCGATGTGTTCGGTGGACAAAGAATCAGCTCCATCAGTGACAAGTCACAGGACAGCGGCGACAGCGGCGACAGAGTCGATAGCGGCGACTGCACATCTAGTGACGACAGCAATGTCACGTTTAAGGAGAGTTATGGATCTCAGACATTGTTTCGGTATGTCTTATCTTAGAGCGCTGAAAGTTGTGTTGTGATGTTTTTTCTGATTTTTAGGGGGTTCGCCTCCCCCGAACGGCAGCCATCTTGGATATAAATGTCAGTTATTTACACGATTTGTTTAGGCATAATCAATGGATCAATTTCAACCAAAAAACACACACTGTTAGAGTAGACTACCCTACAGGTAATAACAGCCATTGTTTTTTGGTTTACAAGATAGTTTTTTTCCTGATTTTTTTACTACATGGGTGTATTTGATACCATAATTATTGGCGGTAACTTATAGTCATGGCATATTGCAACAATACTGCGTTTGGTTTCCTTCAAATGTTGCCGTCATTATCTACAGAATACTATTACCATATAGTTTGGGTTTTGCGTGTCACCTCGCAAACAACGGCTCAGATGGTCAATGTGGCCGATACGCAAGTAAACTTCTTCCATGTGTGTCGCAACCTCTGGAGACAGTGGAATGCCAATGTTGGTGTGGTGATCACCTGGCTGTTTGCCTTCAGCCAGTGCTCTCTGATAGAAATACCAACTGTCTTTGGGCAACGGTCATGATTTGGCTTGTCGTCTGTCGATGCAGCGTGATTGAAAGTCGCAAAGACAGCATTCTGCATCCAGGCGACTTGGGTGGGCACGGATTGCCTTGCCATAGTGGACTGTCAGCTTCGTAATCGTTGCCAATGTCAACTTCCCGTGTCCCCACCACCAAGTGTCACACCAGCCTTCTCCGTCTGTGTTGCCAGCTTCCTCAGCGCCGTGCCCATCCGCTTTGCGACGTGGTTGATGCACTCTTCTTTCACAATAACAACATCATCGCCGTACACTTTCTTTTCTGTCAGATGTTTGAAGGTTCTGGAGTCACCGTCCGACACCATTGTCGTGTAGCGAAACCCACGGTCAAGTGATCGCCCCCACAAGATCTCGGCTGCCTCCACCTCCATGCCACCAGATGCCCCGTCGTAGTTCTTGTTGTAGTTGGCGTGACGTGTCAGCCACCTCTGAAACTGGGCTGTGTCTCGGCCTCCATGCCGTGCTTCAGCGCATGAACAGGTCTGGCAGTACGACGACAACACAGTCAGGTCAAGGATGAGTCCCGTGACTGTGTCGATCACACATCCAATCCCGTATGCCGAAGTATGTCCGCGTTTCATCCAGGAGCCGTCGAAACTTACGGCCAAATCAATCACTTCATCATCGGCATCACTCTCAGTAACTGACGGACCAGCGACTGATGTACCAGTAACTGACGGATCCGCGTACACCTACCGAACGATCTTCGCCGCATCAATGAGGATGTAGTTGGCCACCACCTTGCTGGCATCCACGACGCGTTGACTGTGGACGGCAAAGGTGGTCTGGTTGGTTGCATTCATGTCCAGGTATCGGCACAACTACACGATACCACTGTAACCCACACCCATGTCCAATGATGCCGACACAACTGCACGTGTCACGACAAATGGCGAATGTCCAGCAGTGCCACCGATTCGGTCAGACGAATGTGTGCTGTTGATGACGTCGACACATGACGTGCAGTAAGTCTACAACTTACACACCAACCCAGGGGTACAGTTGACGGCACGGACGGCAAGAGTGTTGCAACGACAAGGTGGGCATGGTAGCATCTTCACAAGCTCAGACAGTTTGCAGACCCTTGCGATAACTGTCGAGATGGTGTCACCTGTCATCTGGATCAACCTCAGGCTCATCGTCACCAGGAATTGCTGTCTCACGGAGAAGACTCTTATAGTCAAACTTCTTCTGAGTCGCGGAAGTTGGTGTATGTGATGTCGATGGCACCTGTGGGATAAACGATGAACATTTATTAGATTTAAACTTTAGTTCAAAATATCACAAGTTGGGTGACACAATTAGGATAAGTAGATTAGCAAAAATCACTCATGGCATGGTAACATAGGATACCTGTAACATATATATATATAATTATTTTACTTTGTACATTTATGTTTGACATTACCATGATAGAATATAACAGTGAACTACGGTTTACCAAAATGTATAGATTGATATACATGTTCATGATTCCTGCCATTATTTCATTTCTAAGCTGGCGGGGCCAGGGGTACGCCACTAGCCAGGCTAGCCTAGTCCTACTAACTCTAGGGCCAGGCCTAGCTGCTACCAGTATGAGAAGTGCGCACCCAGCTTTGCCAGTAACGCTGAATAAATGTCATTTATTGTTGGACATTTCAAGTTATTTACAAATCGGTTATATTTGTGTACATAAAAACGGTATTATACCTGTGCTGTCGGAGTGACAGTAACAGGAGACGAGCCTGCCATTGTATCCGACGACGGCACGGAACTTTCACCGACATCAGTTGACAAAGTTGTACTTTCCTGCATTTTCCCTTCGAAGGAAGCGCCAACTGTAACTGTTTGCGTCGCTGGATTTTCCCTGCACCGTAGAACTTCCCTTTCTTCTCCTGTCTGCCATTCTGCTGCTTTTGTCAATCAATCGTGAAAACGCGTAAAAAGTTGTCGACCGAATGCGTAAACACTAATTTATGCAGGAAAATAATTTATGCGGATGTGAGCGCTGTAGCCAATCACGGTAGCTGTTGTACACCACGTGATAACTGCCGACCAGTAAGAAGCCATTTCTCGATGTATACGTTGGCGTCGGTTCGCGAGGGGTGCTAGTTTATAGTCGGTATAACTCGGGCATGGTCGAATATATTTATAGACAATGACTCCCATCAGACAGTGCGAAAGTGGCGCGTCACAGCGGTATACGCCGTGTTGGGATTTAGCTGCGTGACGATGTATAAACATCGCTGAAAAAATTTAAACATTCAGCTTTACACGCATAATTTCACTAAAACAAAGAATTTGGGACGACGGGGCATGTCACAAACAACGATGTGTTATGACATAAAATGTTTTATTTCGTAACAACTATGTCTGGTAGAATAATGTTTCTAGGCAAATGTGTACACAACTCAAATCCACTATTATTGACCAAATTTGACGAAATCTAGCCCCATGTCCTCCATTAACTGACCAGTGTGTCTACACGTGGTCAGTTACACACGTCCAGACGTGGGGCGATGTTTTTTATACTGTGTCCGCTGCTTCACCTAAAGCGTGCTTACGTAGCTACAATCGCAGACAAATTGATAGGATTTAGCAAAAGGTGACATAAGAAGTGTAGAAGAGTTATTTCTTTAAGAAAACAATTAAATGATACAGTCACCGACTCCACTACTACTGTAGGCTAAAGTCGCAACATATATGTCATTACAACATTTCTCGTTGTATTGTGGCAACATTATGGGCTTTGAAGCCAATTCTCAGTTGGTGTGTCTGTGTGCATTTATCATGAGTTTATTTTGTGACGTTTACATCAAGAATAAAATACATCACTCATGCAATGTGTTGCTTTTTTACTGAAGACTCCTGAACTAATGTCACCCCCCCACCATAAATCGACTCCTAACTCCTACGTTTTCTACAAAATTACCATGGATATATTCTAACCAATGTGGTACTGCGCATAAAGTGTTTGGAGTTGTTCTAACCACTGCGTATCGAGTTCTTGTTGATGTTATAACCAATGTGCTGCTGCACATAGAGCATTTGGAGTTGTTCTAAACAATGTGCTACTGCGCATAGAACACTTGGATATGTTCTAGCCGCTGTATTAGTGCACATAGACCACTTGAAGATGTTCTAACCATTGTGATACTGCGCATAGAGCACTTGGAGATGTTCTTACCACTGTGGTACTGCGCATACAACACTAGGAGATGTTCTAACCACTGTAATGCTGCGCAAAGAGCACTTGGAGATGCTCTAACTGCTGTGGTACTGCACATAGAATACTTGAATATGCTCTAACCGCTGTGCTGCTGCGCAGAGAGCACTTCGAGATGTTCTAACCACTGTGATACTGCGCATTATGCATATGAAGACGTTCTTACCACTGTGGCCCTGCGCTTAGAGCATTTGAAGATGTTCTCTAACCACTGTGGTACTGCGCATAGAGCAATTGAAGATGTTCTAACCACTGCTGTACTGCGCATTGCGCACTTTCAGATGTTCTAACCACCGTTGTACTGAGCATTGAACACTTTGATATGTTCTAACCACTTTGGTACTGCGGATAGAGCACTTGGAGATGTTTTAACCACTATGGTACTGCGCACAGATCATTTGGAGATGTTCTAGCCACTGTCGACCTGCGCAGAGACCAATTGAAGATGTTCTAACCACTATGGTGCTGAGTACTGAGCACTTGACGATGTTCTGACCACTGCGGTACTACGCATTGGGCACTTGGAGATGTTCTAACCACTGTGGTACTGCGCATAGAACCCTTGGATATGTTCTAATCACTGTGGTATTGCGCACAAAGCACTTGGAGATGTCCTGCCCACTGCGGTGCTGCGCATTGAGCACTTGGAGATGTTCTGACCACTGCGGTACTGCGCATTGAGCATTTGGAGATGTGATGACCACTGCGGTACTGCGCACAGAGCACTTGGAGATGTTCTGACCACTGCGTTACTGCGCACAGGACATTAGGAGATGTTCTTACCACTGCGGTACTGCGCACAGGACACTAGGAGATGTTCTTACCACTGCGGTACTGCGCAGTGAGCACTTTGAGATGTTCTGACCACTGCGGTACTGCGCACAAAGCACATGGAGATGTTATGACCACTGCGGTACTGCGCATTTAGCACCGCCTCTGAATCGAACTCCCAGAGGAAATAGTCACCATCACGATCGCACTAGAATCAACCTTAGACGTCTACTACAAACTGTCCCGGTGGAGACTCCCAACTCTGTTACACGTACTCTTCCTCGCGACGCCTTTCTCTTTCCTTAGAACATCCTTTGCGCGTCAAACTAATATTACTCAAGGCTGATAGTCTAACTATTTTAATTCATGTGATGCTAGAGTATATGCTCGAGCATACTTTATGTTAGTCAGCAACAGGGCTTTCTCATGTCGCGTCCTCGACATTGATTTACTTTTTCGGAATTTGGGAAGACAATGGACGTCTCGTGCTAGACGTCAATTTTAAATAAAGCAGTTGACATTATGCCTAAAATCACACGAATGGCTTTACTGCATACACATTAGGGCTTTATTTAGTAATATCATATATCTGCGAACTTTGACACAACTGTCTCGAAAACGAACAGCGTTGACATCAGAACAGCCATGTTCCATCTTAACGACATTCTAATGACGTTTTCAGAGATAGCGCAACTGGTAATGGTGATACATATATTTATGGGCTATTTCTTCTACGTGACCTGAGAGTGGCATCTTGACGAGCCTAAGATCTTCAATTGTGACCGATTTGCTTTAATATGAAGAAGAAGAAGAAGAAAAGTGAAGTAGTATCGGTGCCGGACTACCCAGACTTCAAATACCCTGAGTATTGTTGCGAGGGCACGTGATAGTTTGCCTTCCAGGGGCAATGTAGCAGCAGCAATATTTTTGGTAGCAAACATTGTTTAAACTAGAAGTTCAGGAGCCTTAAACAGGACAAGAGGCCATTAGTACACGCAAGGTCTAGAAAGATACAATTGTCAAAACAAGCTATGAGAAAAATAACACACAAGCAAGCTATGTGGATGGTTTACAGGCGTATCAGAAATTATGAATGCAAGTTACAAAGAGGCACTTAAAGCAATTACGTCTGAAATGACAAAATCTAAAATAAGCTATTAGCAAAAATTTGCATGTAGCATAACAAATTACAGCAAAAGTTTCTTATGCATATTTCAGTAGTAAACAAAACGTACGTAAAAAGGTTGGACCACTAGAAGACAGTGCTATCACACGTTTTTTTTATTGTAATGGAATAGCTAAATGGATACTTCAGTTCAGTGCCTACCAGGGAGGATATTAGTGTATTACCAGTTCCAGATGCTAAATTTCAGGAGGCTGAATCAGACTATATGACAGTTAATTGTAATTTCAAAAATGGTATATCACTTGGAGTGGATGGAATTCCACCAACATTACTAAGGAAAACAGTAAAACAAATTAGCATACCACTTGCAAGAGTGTTCAACTTGTCAATAAAAGAGGGAATTGTTCCTTTTGAATGGAATTGAAATGGATTTGAATTTGTCTTCAACACTCATTTGGTGAAGCCCTGGATTGGATGCGATCCTACATTAGCGGCAAAACGCAATGTGTCTCTGTCGGCCCCGCAACTTCGTTTAACGCACATCTATGTTGCGGCGTGCCACAAGGATCTGTGTTGTGACCGAAACTGTAATGCATATATCCTAAACCCTTATATAGTGAAGAAACATAATCTTCGCTACCACTGTTATGCAGATGACACACAAATATACTTGTTCATCAAGCCTGATGTGAACTGGACCAGTGAAAGGTCAGCCATTGAAGCCTGTGTGGCGGATGTTGGCGGGTGGATGAATAGAAACATGCTAAAACTGAACCAAGAACAAAACGAACTCATTGTGTTTTTGTCCAAACACCGAATTCGTCGGGTGAGCAACTTGTCCCTAACGATCGGAGGCAGACTATTACATGCTGTGCAATCCGTGAGAAATCTTAGAGTTGTTATGGACAGCGGCTTGACAATGGAGAAACAGGTGAATGCGATCTCCAAGTCATGTTTCTACCACATCCGAAATATTGGCAAAGTCAGGCAATATATTACAAATGACGCATGTAAGATTCTAGTCTAGGCACAAGTAACATCTCGCCTGGAATATGAAAACGCGCTACTGCAAGGTTTGCCTCAGGAGCTAATTGAACGATTGCAGCGTATACAGAACTGCACTGTTCGCTTAATTACCAGGTAACGCAAGAGCGAACACATAACACCTGTGTTACGTCAGCTACATTGGCTTCCGGTGTAATAACGGCTCCGCTTTAAGGTTAACACCTTCACATATAAAGTGTTCAACGGATTGGCACCGGCATACATGATTGACATTGTGCGGAAACGTCAACCACCGCGTAGTTTAAGATCAACGGAGAAGTCACTTCTCGACGTACCTGTGCTACGGACTGCAACTTATGGTGAATGTTGTTTCAGCCGACACGCGGCCATACTGTGGAACGACATTCCTGAGAACATTAAACAACTGAACTCTCTCAGCTCTTTCAAGAGACACTGAAAACACAACTCTTTAAACTGGCATACGAATGACGCTATTGAGTGACGCTCTCGTTTTAATGGCATTGCTATATACCAAAGACTTATCCGTAATGTATTAATCGTGTGTGTACTATAAGTGTAATATCTGTGTTTATTTATTTGTTATGTTTAAATCAGCTCCTTTACACTGTCTACTTTTAAAATAATCTATATTTTATGGTTTTATTTAATTTATGCAGTTTTATGTAAATTATGTATTTTAGAGTTGTATTTAATTATGCAGTTTCATGTAAAGCTCATGAGAAAATTTTTTCTTAATTGGATTCGGGCGCTATATAAATTACGATATAATAATAATATAAGAACGCACCATTTATCTTTACATGGGCGACGGGATCAAATCACCCCATGTCGCTTCGAAGGCCCGCCGACATTATTCACCACGGTAATGTTGCATGCTAAGGCTTAAACTCCCAAACGTTGACATGTCACGCGAACGGCGCTGTCGTGAGAAGCTTGACAGGTATACGCACCTGATATACTGTCATGGCAATCTTAAAAATGTGTTAACCCATGCCTTTGTAATAAGTACTATTGACGAGTACGAGTATGCAAAGGTGACAAGTAAATTCAAACCGATCTGGCAGCAAGATGTAGCAATAAATACATGCCTACGCATCTCAGCGACAGGGGTCCTGATAATGTATAGCTTAGTCAATAGCTATGTCGAGTAGCACACCAGGGCGTCGCAGGGTTCTGTTTGATATACTGACTAACTAAAACGACACTGCACTCACCACGACACCATCGCACGCTATAGTACATTATTAACCTTAATACTTTATGGGGCCGTCGTGCTACAAAAAGACGAACAGTTGTGTTGCTTAATCACAACCAGAAGCTGTTTCTAGTCGCGGTCGCCATCACAGAAAGACGTACACAACACACGTCAACATAATACGCGGAGGTGCAGTGAGTAGATTAGTCGTTTGCCTTTCCAGCGAGGAAATGTTGTATTGCGAAGTTGGTTTTATCAACATCATTATGCTACAATCATGTTAGCATGTATACGAATGGTTGTGTGGTATGTGATGGTTCTAACATGAAGGACGACAATATATTCAAGGACAGCTTTTTATGTAAGGGAAGGTTGGGCATATCCGCAAATCAAGGGTCACAATTAAGGGTATGTATTTTGACATCTAGACTCTGAGAGGTCCCATTGATATGTAAATCAAATATGTTAGTGAATTAATCTACATCATGTTATTACGCTATGTAAATTAACTATTGCACTGGGGCATATCCGCACATGGCATTAAAACATGTATAAACGCACCAATATGCATATAGTATTGAGACTGTGAGTTGCATATCAATATGTGTATAACTTACAAGATATTCTGGAGAAACAACATTTTAATTTACAATATCTTACCCGCGCAAAGGATTTCAATTCATTGATGCTACCGTAGAACACGTGTGTGTGTGTGTCTGCGCGCGCGCGCACATACACACACACGCACGCACGCACGCA
>SDWI01001495.1:106238-116891 GCA_009193005.1 Lamellibrachia luymesi | reverse complement strand
GTGATTCCCCTCTCATTTACGTACTCAGAAACTTCCACTAACTACTTATGGTGTAGTGTTATCATCAAGTCAACAGTAATGTGTTGTATGGTGTAGTGTTATCATCAAATCAACAGTAATGTGTTGCATGGTGTAGTGTTATCATCAAGTCAACCGTAATGTGTTGTATGGTGTAGTGTTATCATCAATATTATTACAAGATTGTCATTCAAAGCCAAAAACACAGATGACAGGTGAACAAGGTGGACAAGGAAACCGTCATTTTTTTTGAGAGTCCAATGGTTATTCAACTATGTATAAACCGCCCTTCAGAGATATGCGTCAGTTTTGTTTGTAAACATATTCACGCTGCTCTCATTTAAACAATCAGCAGATTAGCTAGTCCATTCATTTATCGTCCACTTTGAGAATTAATACTTTCTGATACCTAATCTAAATTGTTCCACAATTAACTGTGCTTCGTGTCATGTAGTTCGTCAATCTTCCATATGTGAGAAAAGTATACATATATCAACATTCTTTCTTTTCTTTTATATAGTGTAATTCGGGAGGCCCCCCCACTGCCGCTGTACGCGGTCGAGTGCGTGTAAAGATTCGACGTCCGCGGGGCGACGTAGTCGTCGTCCGATGTGCCGCAGATCCGCCCCCAACGTTGTCGGAAATGTCGTCCGCGGTGGACCACTGAAAGTCGTGGCTCCTGCTACGAAGTAATTGTCAATCGCGCATTGAGTAGGGTCTCGTGTACACACGGAGCACGCGCCCGAACAGACGCCATCGAACAGTCAGAACGGCTCCGCTTATTGGGCAGTATTGACAACGGTGGTTGAGGACATCGTTGGAAATGCGATGTGGCCAATGGGTGCCGAATATCTGTAGCAGGTGACTACGGCGGTCCGCGTCGAGACGGTCCGGCTCTGCCTACGTTACTCTCTATGTTCCCATGTTGTACGTCAACATGGACACAACGAACGCCGCAGAGAACCTTAGTCGCAGTTGCTGATCTTCGATCACCTCAGTCACACTGTCAACAGCCTCCGGAATGCTGTTTTCGGCGAGCGAGGCCTTCTGCTTGCGTTTCATCCTCCATTCTTCACTGATACAGTGAACTAACATGTGTACGTTCAGTTTTTTCGCATTCATCGTCAACGACCACTTATTTCGCGAATCCTTTTAAAAATATGTTTTGCTTCTTTCCATTTAGAATAAACTCTTTTAATGTCAATTTCAACACTTTTGCAAGTGCTATGTTAATGTGCGTTGTTAATACCGTTGATAGTTTCGTTAGAATCCCATCCACTCCACGTTATGCTTAATAATGCTTTTATTTTCTTACCTACAATTACCCCAGTTACAATTAATTGCCAACTTTCAGGAATGTTCTTTTTTCTTGTTCTATATGCATCAAACTGCTTTCTTTCTTTTTTTATATTCGGCGTAGGTGCTAAAAAATCCTTGCTTGGATTTTTCTAAAATATCAATCGTAACCTTATTCATAGGCGAATCTCATCAAAGTATGAAGTGCCCTGTTGCTGCATTGGGGTCCGTCGGAGGTTGAAATATCTCCCCAGTCTTTCCTGTCGACGTGTCACCTGTTCTTTCACCTCTCGTATATTTCTTCTTCCCTCCTGTAGCGGATTATACATCAACTCTGAACGCTATGTCCAAACGAATCAATGTTGTCTGTCTATTTACGTAAAACTTAAATACAAGATGAAAAATAAGGTATAAATGAAACAACACAAATATGTAGAAAACAGGAACATTACCAATAAAGGTTAATAAATGCACAAATACACCTTATTACTACTTATTAGAAGTTGGGGCGGGGAAAAACAATAGCTAATTTAGAAGTCATATTTTATCAAATGTAATGAATGTTATATGCTCAAAACCAGCATACAGTTTTGCCATAGTACATTAAACACGCCTCTACCTTGATCCCAGGGTTGGCATCTCCCAAATCTTTGTATTTTCGCCTATAACACGAGCCGTGCACAAAACCACGATGCCATGACACTACCCTAGCGGAATCTCTCTTCCCATTCTCTATAGCACACATGCACCCACCAGATGGCGCCACAACACAACTGCCCTAGCAGTATATAGATTTACTAGCACTTACACACCAATTCCTCAATGGGCATATCCTTTTGCTTTTTATTTAGTGTGAACCTTCAACACAACACAATACAACACTTGCATTCATCTTACGTCTATTCATGTAATATAGATATGTTGTGGACTCTGATTCTTCATATTAAATATTTTATTAATTTGTGTTCAGCCATATGTAACAGACATGCATGATACAAGATTAGGTAAACATATAGATTTACCCAATTCAAAACAATTCCTCCCAAAACTTCAAACACAGAAGGAAGCCATTGGTTGATCTAATTTCCACAGTATTTAATTATGTGTGACTTGTCATATACGATAAAATTATGTCAGTTAATTTTTCTGACAAATTCACCAACTAATTGATCAACTGTGCATCATGCCTACACATCTCTCAGTACAAATACAATGTTACACACTTTGTTTGCCTTCATCTCTTCTGACAATCATATCACAGATCAGATGTTGCAGTTTGAAGAACACGTCACCTACAAATAGTTAGGAAGAGTTGACAGATTTGTGAATGTTTTGCTTGTGCAGGGGTGAACCTGTTTTCGGTGGCGGCCCATGAGATTGGTCACGCCCTCGGCCCATTCCTCCATTCCTGGAGCACTCATGTATCCTTGGTACCAGGGATACACGTACAACTTAGTCCCTGGTACCAAGGACACTCATGTATCCTTGGTACCAGGGATACACGTACAACTTACAGCTTCACTCAGACGACATTGCTGGCATCATGACAGTATCTCTATGGTGAGTGGTTCTTGCATGGGTGAACCCATGGGTGAACCCATGAGATTGCTGGCATTGCATGGCATGGCATGGCATCATGACAGTATCTCTATGGTGAGTGGTTCTTGCATGGCTGATTTTTCCAGCATACAATACAGTTTTTGTAGCATATAGTACTTTTGTTGGGTTTTGTTTGCATCAATGATCATATAATATGTTTTGCTTTAATTGTATGTATCATAAAATCAGCATTTTCTTATTTGTGTTACTTAAATTGTACTTATGCATGCTTATTTTGTACAGGTGATTTCGCTATAAGCCCAATTGAGTTAGGAATCACCTGAGTTACATATAAATATAATTCTTAATTAGCTAGACATTCAATGTACCATTGTAACTGAATAAACGTATTATAATAACTTCTCCCCCTTAATCCCTAGCAGAGTGGGCCACGTCACAACTTCTTTTCCTCCCTCTCGATCACCTGTTTCCACTTGTCTCGATCTTCTCCCATTGTCTAGCTACCATTTCCTGCTGTTCACACCTGCCGTTTCCCGATTTTTCTTCCCATCATCCCTCCGCCTTCACCTTGGTCTTCCTCTTCTCCCACCATCCCATTCTGTTTTCCGTGCTTATGCAGTACTCTCCACAATTATTGCTCCCGTACTTCTGCTGCAATAAGTGTTGTTCCCAGGCAGATTCTCTATCACAGCTTAAGCTGTTTAAGCCATCTTCACCACCAGAGGCTTCTGATTACATCAGTACCCCCGGCAGATCGACCTGTTGAAATGTGGAACTTTCAGTTGCTGTGTTAACCAATAACATTGCTCGCTCAGATTTACAGTTCATACGGGAACTTTAATTTAATTGGTTGTCGCTGGTCGGACGGGTAATAACGAGCATTTCATAGGAACGCTCTTTGAAGTTTGGGCGCATCTGGTTCCCAGAAATGCAGGAAGTGGGACCAAGTAAACATTATTCGGCGTAATCCACACATGGCGTGGGATAAACTGACAAATCCACGTTTCAACAGGTCGATCTGCCAGAAGTAGTGTAGTACTACTACCACCCCTGGCTAGCGAGGATGGTTTAAGCCATATCGTTATTCAAAATATTCAACCAGTTTCCCAACAGTGTTCCTTAGTCAGTGTAAAATCTACTGTGAGTGATATGAAGACAACTACATCTACTTTTACTTCAGGACACCGAGGTACTGCTACACGTCCTACAGTTGTGACACATCGACCAGACCCAGACGTCTACCTTGTGATGCTTATATTCAGTCATGTGCATATGCATAAGCACATACACATTCACTCCAAACACACATGAACATTAATTGATGCAAGCATGTATACTGGTATATGTACATGCATATATAGACAGACACACGCACCCACGCACGCACGCACGCACGCACGCACGCATTCATACTAATAACACAAACATACCACATGGACTCATGCATGGATGCATGCAATTAAATACGTATGCATTGTAACACAGTTTGTACATGCATGCATGTACGCACGCACGTACGCACGCACGCACGCACGCATGCACACGCAATGGACGCACGCACGCATGCATGCATGCATGCATGCATGTACGCACGCAAGCACGCATGCACACACATTCTGACCACTAATGCAAACACAGTACACAAACATGGACTCGTACATGGATGCTCACATATATGGATGCTCACAATATAGTTACAAGTTACATGGCTAAATGTGTTTTGTTCACCGTGTGGCAGTAATTAGGCATTCCTGTTTACAACAAATATATTTGTAGACATTACGGTTTTGCTGACAGCTTCTGTTAAGACAATATTGCATGGATACAATTACATTGATTTTCATACTAATGTCATATTCCATTTTAAACTGTCTACTACCCAGTTTATATCAATGTTCGTGTAGATAAAAACATATATTAGCCATACCATTTCAATATAGAGCTAATTTAATTATTGAAAAACAGCCACTACACCGATTCCAACACCGCCCCCAACAACAAGATCGCGGACGACGACAATGACAAAGACCGAACATCCAGACTCGACAGTGGCCCCAGACTTGTGCCGCACCAGCATCGATGCCGCCACCGTCATACGCAAGGAAGTGTTCATCTTCAAGGGCAAGGTACGTGACAGGTTCCAATGTGTGTCCAGGTTGATGTAATGCAACATTTGAATAAAATATAATTGATACTAGATCAGCGATATATTTGTTCCACAAGTGATTGTCAAATATATTATTTTTCATAAAAAATATTACTGCACGCACTGCGCTGTTTTATTTTTAATATTACTTACTTTTCATCTTCGCACTCTAGTTGGTACATAAGGCCACTGTTTTTAATATATTCCAAGTTGTGTTATACTTGTCTATTAGCCACTTGAATAACACTGAGTCTGTATCTACATAGGGCGGGAAAGGTGCATAAACATAACATAACATAACATAACATAACATAACATAACAGTTGCGATTAGCCATGTATTTATTGTAGATTAGCCATGTATTTTTGCTACATTTTCAAGAGGTTTTCATAAGACATTGTGGATATATTCTACTTATGTATCGCTGTCCTAGTTGGTTGCATGATGACGTCCAGTCTGTAGCATTCTTCTGTATACAAATGTAGACGACCTTTAAAGTTACAACAGAATATTCGCTGGATCAGCTGTTTAAAGGAACTATATTGTTATGGAAATTAATTTAAATTAAAGACAACCGTATGGAATGTTTGATTTCTTCTGACAGATGCACTTTGTTTATAGGCGGGACTAGAACTTTCTCAGTTGCTGCACCGACTGGAAATGGAAATCACTCCGTTATCGTCAGCAGAAAACAAATTGAATTAAAAAATGTTGTATTAACACATGGAAAGTTATTTTCAAGCTGCAACAGAATAACATAGCATTTCAAACACACGTAAGATTATCCAGAAAACACTGACAGAACAACGAGGAACTAATGCAAATCATACCTGTACTGCAGACCAGGTATATAATAGCAAAGTGGGAAATAATGTATGCACTGAGCACAGTACACGGAAATGAGTGAATGTTAATAGAATATACTCTTGTAACAGACATTGTGCTTGTAGTATACTAGGCTTGTAGTTGCTGTACAAGTTTTTGGATTCTACCACTGAAGTAGGAAGCACATCTAATTTATATCCGCTACAGATAATTTAAAATTAAAATAAAGCCGTTTTTGCGTGCATGAATAGTTCGATAAAGGTGTATAACATAATATTTGTTCATGTATATCTGCGAGAGATGAAGGAAAACAGAACCCTATTATTGCGAATCTTTTCGACGATACCTACATTATGTATGTGGAAATGCTTCTAGGTCGCAAGTACTGGATCTTTGATAGGAACCACCCTACGCCGGGTTTCTCACGAGAATGCCGTGCGATCACGGAGCTTGGCATCCCTGATGATATAGACCACATCGATGCAGCGTTCGTGTGGGGATACAACCAGAAGACGTACTTCATCAGCGGTGATATGTACTGGAGATACAACGAGGACACAAGCTCTGTCGAGGACGACTACCCGCGCGACATGAGCATGTGGTCAGCCGTGCCAGTACCCGTCAGTGCAGCTTTCCAGTACTGGGGTGGTAGGAGTTCATTACTCGGTATTACCCCTGGTGGCGGGGGGGGGGCACTCAATGTGTTGCCAGTATACCATCCATGAGAATTTACCCCCAGAGACCTGTCAAAATTATACCCTTTTCACATCGGAATATAACCAAATATATATGTACCCTTTAGCATGCAAAATTTGCATTGTTCCATGATATAGATTAATTCGATAACATGTTTTATTCATAGATTAATGTTAACTCTAAAATTACGTAAAGTTGCCCTGAAATGAAATCNACCCCCAGCCCCACTCCCACCCCCACCCCCAGGGTATTACCATTTACCATTCTTTAGGTCAATGATATTGGACCTGATATATAGTGTCGGACCTACTCCCAGAACTCTGCACTGATCAGACTTGGGGTAAATTACATTATATCAATTCCAATTCCAATTACACACCAATTACAAATACCAATTCCAATTATCAATTCTATATCGAAATAAAAGTATGTGAATTCAGTGCCAAAATATAATATATATTTTAGAGCAGTTACGTAATGGCAAACATATATGATATACAAATTATATTTTATTGATTATTGGTTGTGAATAATTTTAGTTAAAGTTACATGATGTTATTAAAAAGTAATTGAAAATACCAATTATGTTTTCACCAATTCCAATTACTTTTGAAAGCAAAACGCCAATTCCAATTGCAAATACAATTCCAGAATTGGAATTTGCTCTAATACAAGTTTCATGCATGCATATATGGCCTACTTGTATAGAGGGCTTACTTGCATATAGGGCCTACTTGCATATATTTTGCATGGACATGGATCTAAATTCAGTATACGTAATTGACTTGTTTGTTTCCAGGTTTTACGTATTTCTTCCATGGTGAACAGTATTGGCAGATTCCCGGATGCAGGTGCAAAGCGGCTACCCAAAGCCCATTGGTAGCAAGTGGCTCAACTATGATGCTCGCTATGATGTCATGGGTGATGCTGGTGAACATAAAGACAAAACAAGCACAGCTTCTGGCACAGAATTCTATGCAGTTTTGCTCATAACCTCATTTATCGTACACATGTTTTTACGATAAGCGCTGTGATTATGTGTGAAATTTTAAACTGCGGCCACATTTATGAATATGCTTACCAGTCCTGTCTATAGTGAGGGTACAAAACAGGAAATTGATGTCCAATCTGATCTGGCGTTTTCTCTGAGCAAACCCAGAATGAGACGTTCATTCTGCAAACAGTTGGTGGTATTGACAACGCCAGAGACATGATCAGCATGGTTTTGGCTACAGAAAGTAGGCGACAATGTTGTGTATCCTAACTATTAGTCCAGACGAATAATTCTGATGATTGATCTCAAAGATACCGTACCGGAAGCTTGGACACAAGTGGAATCTGCTTAGTAGAATCACGTCAGGCCAGAGGAAATTTATTTTATTAACCGGTTCATATTCACTTCACGCGGAACAATTTAATACAGCGGGACTGATTCTGTCCCAACCAATATATTGGATTCTACTAAACAGCTGACAGTTCACCGTACTAAGATATATACAGCTAATGGATCTTGGCATTTCATAAGCAGGGATTAGAACAGGTTGGTGAAAGTAGAACAAGTGAGGTAAAATTTAAACAGCGACGACACACCAGGGATGAGCCTGGCAAGATCTTCCCCAGTGAAGTCTACCTCCAAACCTAACTTGCACAACTGCTTGGAAAGTGGCTTCAAACTAACAAAGCTTGTATTAAAATCAACCCATTTCATTGGAAATCTTTGTATGGATCTCAACTTGCAAATGAGGACAACAATTGTGTACTCTTACTTAATGGGAAACTACCTTCAATATACTTTTTTGTTGGCAAGAAAAGTTTGGCAAGAAATACATAAACAGAGGCATGTCTTACCACTTTGTAGCCCCAACCAACATATAAATTATTCTTCAGAATCTACACATTTCAGCATATATATTTTTATTTTATTGTAATTCATAATTCTAATCTACAGATAGAACTGGTGAGTGTGATGGACGTGTTGAGGCAGTGCCTAAGAAGCACAGACTGGAATAATACCTTATTATAGAAAGACACTTTGCATGTAATACATTTTATACTTTATTTATCAATTATTGTACAAAGAATAATATCATATATATTAGATAATATAATTATGAGCAGCTCAGCCTATGTTTAATTGAATCACGAAAAAGGTTAAATTAAAGAATGCATTGCTCGGTAGTGTATTGTTGTGGTAAAACAATTTGATTTAAGTTGTGTAAAACAAATTTTCTCGGATACTCTACAACGATGAACAAATATACTTAAAGTACTACGATAATTTAAGAATTATTTGTTATGTAACATTGTGGAAGGTAATTGAGCATATGTGAAGAAATAAGTATATATTGTTAATTGGCTGCATAGTTTTAAAACTTTATCCTCGACTGATTTAGCCTATCACAAATCCGGTTCGTTTAAGTCCTAACATGTAATGTGCGTAGATAGTTTAAGTAATGTCCGCAGTCGGTTTAATAAAAAGTGCGTATTTTTGTGGTAAGGCTCAAAATAGCGGGTTCCCAAAATAATAAACATTTTATGGGGTCAATGGTGATCATGGGCGTGACAATCACCTCTCGCCGATCACATGACAAAGTTATGAAATTTCACCAAGGGCGAAATTCGTGAGTTCAGCATTTCCATTTTCACATTAATAAATGTTGGATACATAACTAAATAATTTAATAGTTCGTCTGATGATTTCACAAAAACTGCACATAAAAGTTGCACGAACGAGCTAGCATGTCACAGTGGGTAGTAGGTAGGTTTGAATTTTCGCAAAATGAATTTGAAATGAGACGAGCAAACAAATCAAATTGGGGATGCACCTTTACTTAGTCCATAGAGCTGTGAATGTTCACGAACGTGAGGTTATATAAACTCTTCACAATACATTAGCATCAAAACCAACAGATCCGCATCTAAAAATAGTAACACACTTATTGTACGAATTGAAATCGTACTTAGCCAGACGCGTGACTGTACACGTGTTCATTATTATGACGTCATGTATTCAGTTACATATGGTGTCGGCCACGCCGTTGTGTAATTTAAATTATGTAAAAATGGTATGTAGCCAGTTATTATATTATGTTGCTTTAACAAAACAAAAGTAAAAAATGGATTATATTTCCCGATTAGTATGTTATAATAACAGAGTAAACATATTGAAGTTGGATCTCATATTTATTGTTCACATTGGGCCGCCTTCCGGATTCTGGAGTTGGTTTGGCACAAGTTAAATTCTAGTGGTATAGAGTGGTACCGATCAGCCGATGTCCCGATTGCAGTAATGCCTATCCCACTGACAGGGATTCTGTGAAGGACTGCTGTAATGGTTTTGTTGGCTGGGGTGAATAGTTCAATTAACTTGCTTTCTCGTTGTGAAGAATGCTGCTGCTTAGAACAAGATAATGTGTGATTGAATATTGAACACACAAAGTTGTTAACAAAACAAGAACTTATGGATGCCAAACTGCACGAGTTTGTCATGGCTTAAATTCAGTCTGGTATATATGTTTCTTTTGAAAAAGTAAGTTTTGTATTAGTGATACCGGTCAACGCTGGACATTTCACTCGGGTTTCTGTAACCCGCGCTATTATAATGTCGTTCAATAAATCAATTTTAAATTATGTTTATATTTAAACTGAGTTAATTTACACAGTGGCTTCACAAAATACACTTCAGTTTCAGCGTTTCTGTGTTAATACCATCTAGTGGTTTAGTAGTACTCGAATGTGAACGACTGCTGCGTTTTAGTTTTAAAAAAACGAATAGTTTGTATATTTGATGGTTGAATAAACTGTTTATGTCGATGTATATTCGTTGTAGAATCTGTCAGAATAAAACGAGTGCCATAAATGGGGATATGCGACATTGGCACAGCCAAGGTTGCATATGGGTTTTTGTGCAAGTAACACCACATACAATTAATGATTGGTCCATTGCTAATTTATTCTATATGCTAATTCCAGCAGAGCTGGGTGACGCGCTCTGTGACCCAGTTTGCCTGCCTCCATATTGTGAACCAATCAGCGCGCACCAGCTGCGCGATGCTACAGATTTTAAACTTGGACTAGCCACTTCGTTTTGTGAAAGCATACGGAGTGGATGC
>SDWI01001495.1:71497-90040 GCA_009193005.1 Lamellibrachia luymesi | reverse complement strand
CGTGCGTGCGTGCGTGCGTGCGTGCGTGCGTGCGTGCGTGCGTGCGTGCGTGCGTGCGTGCGTGCGTGCGTGCGTGCGTGCGTGCGTGCGTGCGTGCGTGCGTGCGTGCGTGCGTGCGTGTCAAGAAATTACAATGTCAAGTGACCCATCAGCAGGCTTGCTCGACCACGCAGAGACAAGGCGGTGAGTTGGTTTCATCCACACAAGGTGATTGATTTCATATAATTTAAATTTAGCTAAGTTTATCGTGTAAAATGTGTCGGAGGGAGTTAAATGTGGTAAACACGCACGCACGCACGCACGCACGGACGCATGCACGCACGCATGCACGCACGCACGCACACACTACGCTGTAATATATTGTCAGGTGTCGTACAATTATATAGTTGCGTTTGTGACGTTTTTTTATCGTACACATGCGTCATATGCATCATATTGTTGAGGTTGTCTATCATGTTCACTGTGGCGTTCTAGGAATATAAGACCTTTTTACTGACCTACAACACTACATGTATGGCACTCGTTTTATTCTGACAGATTCTACAACGAATATACATCGACATAAACAGTTTATTCAGTCATCGAATATACAAACTATTCGTTTTTTAAAAACAAAAATACACAGGAGTTGTTCACATTCGAGTACTACTAAACCACTAGATGGTATTTACACAGAAAAGCTAAAACTTAAATGTATTGTGTGAAGCCACTGTGTAAATTAACTAAGTTTAAATATAAAAATAATTTAAAATTGATTTATTGAACGACATTATAATAGCGCGCGTTACAGAAACCCGAGTGAAATGTCCAGCGTTGGCCGGTATCACTAATACAAAACTTATTTCTTCAAAAGAAACAGATATACCAGACTGAATTTAAGCCATGACAAACTCGTGCAGTTTGGCATCCATAAGTTCTTGTTTTGTTAACAACTTTGTGTATTCAATATTCACACTCGGTAGTGCCAAAATAACACATTATCTTCTTCTAAGCAGCAGCATTCTTCACAACGGGAAAGCAAATTAATTAAACTATTCACCCCAGCCAAAAAAGCCATTACTGCAGTCCTTCACAGAATCCCTGTCCGTGGTGGGGGGGGTAGGCCCTACTGCAGTCGGGACATCGGCTGATCGGAACCACTCTATACCACTGGAATTTAACCGGTGCCAAACCAACTCCAGAATCAGAAAGGCGGCCCAATGTGAACAATAAGTATGAGATCCAATTTCAATATGTTTACTCTGTTGTTGTTATAACATACTTATCGGAAAATATAATCCAGTTTTTTTCTTTTGTTTTGTGAAAACAACATAATATAATAACTGGCTACATAGCAATTTTACATAATTTAAATTACACAATGGCGTGGCCGACACCATATGTAACTGAATACATGACGTCATAGTAGTGATCACGTGTATAGTCACGCGTCTGGCTAAGTACGATTTCAATTCGTACAATGAGTGTGTTACTATTTTTAGATGCGGATCTGTTGGTTTTGATGTTAGTGTATTGTGAAGAGTTTATATAACCTCACGTTCGTGTACATTCACAGCGTCTATGGACTAAATAAAGGTGCATCATCAATTTGATTTGTTTGCTCGTCTCATTTCAAATTCATTTTGCGAAAATTCAAACCTACCTACTACCCACTGTGACATATTAGCTCGTTCGTGCAACTTTTGGGTGCAGTTTTTGTAAAATCATCAGACGAACTATTAAATTATTTAGTTATGTATCCAAAAGTTATTGATGTGAAAATGGAAATGCTGAACTCACGAATTTCGCCCTTGGTGAAATTTCATAACTTTTTCATGTGATCGGCGAGAGGTGGATGTCAAGCCCATGCTCACCATTAACCCCATAAAATGTTTACCGTTTTGGGTATCTACTATTTTGAGCCTTACCACAAAAATACGCATTTTTTATTAAACCGACTACGGACATTACTTAAACTATTCACACCCTACATGCTAGGACATCAACGACCCTGATTTGGGAGAGGCTAAATCAGTCGAGGGTGAAGTTTTAAAACTATGCAGCCCATTAACAATATATATATACTTATTTCTTCACATATGCTCAATTACCTTACACAATGTTACATAACAAATAATTCTTAAATTATCGTAGTACTTCAAGTATATTTGTTCATCGTTGTAGAGTATCCGAGAAAATGTGTTTTACACAACTTAACTCAAATTGTTTTACCACAACAATACACTACCGAGCAATGCATTCTTTAAATATTAACCTTTTTCTTGATTCAATTAAACATAGGCTGAGCTGCTTATATATTATCTTATATATATATGCTATTATTCTTTGTACAATAATTGATAAATAAAGTATAAAATGTATTACATGCAAAATGTCTTTCTATAATAAGGTATTATTCCAGTGTGTGCTTCTTAGGCACTGACTCAACATGTCCATCATACTCACCAGTTATATATGTAGATATGAATTATGAATTACAATAAAATAATAAAATATATGCAGAAATGTGTAGATTCTGTAGAATAATTTATATGTTGGTTGGGGCTACAAAGTGGTAAGACATGCCTCTGTTTAGATATTTTTCTTGCCAACAAAAAGTATATTGAAGGTAGTTTCCCATTAAGTAAGAGTACACAATTGTTGTCCTCATTTGCAAGTTGAGATCCCTACAAATATTTCCAATTAAATGAGCTGATTTCAATAAAAGCGTTGTTCGGCTCTCTTTTTCAAAAGGGAAGTAGGAGCATAATGGGGTACTGAGGTAATATGGGATTTTCAATTTTCTCATAAACAAGTGCTGCCACCTTTATATAATATTAACTATGTAAACTTTCCATGGGAGCATATTCACCGTGACACGTGCCATTTCTGCCAGAGGAATCGTTTTTCTGGTTTTATGATTTACTGTGGTCAATTGGTTTTGCAGAGAGTTCCTAGAGTAACTCGTAACCTTTAAGTATACAATGCTTATGAATGGAAAGTATTCCATCACAACTTGATATGGAATCAATAATTTCTTATTAGTTTTGAGCGATAATGAGTCGAACCAGACGTATCTGTAACAAGTTCCAATGGGATATGGGATACAATGTCTCCGTGTTTTTCCTGACTGCATTGAACACTTCATGTAAAGAATATTAATGAAAGGGGTAAAACGAGATACCTGTCCCATTTTCCCCCAAACCTGGTGCAAATGGGACAATGTTTGTCTTAACAAATCTACTATACCGTTATGCCCCTACTTCCCCTACTATGCTATGTAAAATTTTATAATTTGACAAGGACATATGTATCATTTTTAATGTATGATGGCTCATATAAAAACAATTCTTCTTTTATTTCTTCTTCATGTTTATTTTCACAATATTTGAAGGCAGCAAAGAGGAGAGGAAAAAGATGATAATACGGACGGAACTAGTTATTTACAACATGACGTTGCCGTCGCGTTCAAAATGGAGCTTGCGCTGCAAAGTCAAGCCACCCGACACCACTGTCGGTGGGCACAATATCCCGGATTCATGTATATACACGCTTTTAATCCGTACAAATAAATAAATTATAGATGTTTCAAACATATTTCTCCGCTTTCTTCCGCAGCAGTTTAGTGATCACAGTAATAACGCAGTTTCGCGGCTCCCCATTTCCATTCTCCGCTGTGCACGTGCGATGACGACGTAGTTATTGTTTATGTCATCGCGTACAAAAGGACAGCTGACAATTTAATTGCTTGTAAAACGAATGACTGCAACGACATAGAACACAGTTCACACATTTTAGCTAACATTAAAGCGAAATAACAGTCATGTTTTTTGGCCTATGCACCTAAATGGGATAATAAAAACCCGTGCAACTAAAATCAAGAATATCACGCCAGTGGTTTACTCAGAATGTGGTCTAAAAGTGGGAGATTCCGGTGTTTTCTCCGGTTGACTGAGGGCTGACAAGTTAACCATTGCGACCGATAAGCGCAGTTCTATGAAATCGGGGTAACCTAGATTACGGTAATATAGGTTACATCAGTTGAGTTTGGGGTTTGGACTCAAACAACATGGCCGTATAGAATAGGAATAGGTGTATACAAATATATTTTTATTTGGCGAGCGAAAATTGTCACACTATGACACCTTTCAGGCGTGTGAAATAAATAAATAAATAGAACCTTTGCGATATGCACCCTCCTGTAATTATGCTCGATGGTTGGCAGAGTAGCCCAAATAATCGGACAAGATGCTACGGATTTGTTCGATTATGTTTGCTACTGCGCCACCCTCTCGAACGATTCGTAGGCGACGCACCTACTTCGTAAAGGTAACATTTAATATTTCCGTGTTGTTAATGACATGTTTTTTCGAATGTCATCTTCCAACTTATCGACGGTATAGCATAGCGCAGCGTGTGTGTGTGTGTGTGTGTGTGTGTGTGTGTGTGTGTGTGTGTGTGTGTGTGTGTGTGTGTGTGTGTGTGTGTGTGTGTGCGTGCGCGCGTGGTTTTGTGTGCGTCAAGAAATTGCGTCAAAGAAGTTCTAGTGACAGACTTAGCCGACCACGAAACGCAGAGAGAGATGAGCTGGTTTCACGCATCCAAGTAGTTGCGATGACTGATTTAGCGCAATTGTAATTCAACTAAGTTAATCGTGTAAAATGTTTCAGAGGTAGTAAAATGTGATACACGCGCACGAACGCACGCACGCACGCACGCTCACACACACACACACACACACACACACACACACACACGCTGCGCTATGCTATACTGTTGGGTGTCATAAAATCATTGTTGCGTTTTGTGACGTTTATTACCATACAAATGCGTCATGTGCATGACATTGTTAATGTTGTCTAACATCATTGGAGCCATCCAGTACAAATTAGCGCGCCCGTACCTTCGCCAATATAGCACGTGTTTACTAGGGCGTTCTAGGAATATAAGACCATATTTACCTACAACACTAGATTTATGACACTAGTGTACCTTTACCGTAATATTTGCCACGGACACAAGGGGGTCTACGACAACTCCCCCATGGCCTAGGGGGATCTTGAAACCCATAAGACCCCCCTGGATCCGCTGGTGAGTCAATCTCAGTAGCCAAGTAGCATGACTCGTTCAAACCACTTCAGGTCAAATGTCCAGCAGGCAACCTCTCACACAGAGATACTTCAGAACCTCTTCCCACGTGCCTCTAATAATATCGCTCTCAGGAAGTTCTGTGTCTCCACTCGTAAGGCGAATTCATAGCGTGTACAACGTATTACTAAAACCCGGCTTATCGACTACAGGTACGTGAGTCTGGGTAACTTATTCTGCCCCATGGATAATCATGTTCCATACACACAGGATGAATCTGGACACGGTGGGGCGGCAGTAATGTGAATGTATTGATAGCATAGCATCTTGTTGAGGCAGTTTGTCTATATTCGTATGCAACGCTGAATTGAATGTTATGTTATGTTATGCAACTCGCTGTAGTAAATAGTAAAACGATTGGAATTCAGTCTGTTATTCTCCTTTTCCCTCTGTATCTACACTGATTAACAATAAACGCATGTTCCGATTATTCTAGAATGTTTTTTTTGTGGAGTTCTAGTTGGGTAGAGCATGGTGGAAAACCCTACATTATGCTCTAGCGTAAGTGGTTCAGAAGTTATAGTTACGCTGCGTTCGAATGCTCTCGTACTTCCTGTGCGCACGAGTTCACGACGTGTAAATATAGTTCACGATCCACATCAACTCGTAACTAAAATTAAGTCGAGAACTCGATATTTGAAAGGAGCCCCGGTTGTCGACTTGTAATTATGAGTTCACGGGTCGTGAACTATATTTACATGTCGCGAACTGGTCAACACGAGCGCACTGGAACGCAGCATTGATCAACGGGTTTCCGCCCATTTGGAAGCCATCTTGAATTCTGCGTTTAGCTCAAGGCAGATTGATGGGGTTTTTAGCATTTTACTCTAGACCCTTACGGGAAATTGTAGTGCAAAAATCAGCTTTTTGTTTTGAACTTTTTTGTTTTACCTACAACTCCTGTACAATATTTGGATGAATTAAAAGATCTTGGTATTGGCTGTTATATTGGGCAAAGTTTTTGCGGAGCTGCAGGATATGCAGATGACATTATACTTCTATATCGTACTTCCGGCTACTTGGACTTGGTGCAGCGACGTGAATTTGGTGTAGATCATTTACAGAAAAACGCGGTATATCAAATAGAATAAGTATTACTATTGCATATATATATATTATACACAAACGTATTTTAGACATATATTAGGAAACATTTTTTGTTAATTATTAGTCAGAGGGAGTATTTTAGAGTAAGTTAGTTTCGGATTCTGTCAGGGAATTCAGCGAGCGTTAATAGGGTTGTTTACCATCCGAAAATTGAGATAGCATAGTGAATAGTCAGTAACATTGGAATATTGGTTAGAATAAGTATTAGTATTATACATATATTGTTCACCAACTTCTTGTAGACATATATTAAGAAACCGTTTTTGTTAACAGAGGTAGTATTTTTTCCCGGATTCAAACTCAACGAGTGATAAAAGGGAGTTTGTTTACAGGTCGTGAATTCAACCCGTGCATCGAGCTATCGTTTACATTGGCTAATATATATATAAGATAAAGTGATTTATTTACTTAAATTACATACATAAGGTAATATCTGACATAGTGGTAGTAAACGTTTTCGGTAAAAAGGAATTAACAGCAGGATTTTAGCGTAAATTAGTACACACTGACTTCGTTGTTTTGTTACACAGTGTTCTCCGTATTCGCTAGGTGGCAGGTTTTTTTTTTTCATGCGAGGTTAATAGAAGACACAGTTAGCAAGTATATTAGACTAAAGTGTTCTTTTGATCACAAAAACAGCCTTATTCAAGGCTAACGTAGCAAACTAATTAAAACTAAATTGTATGATGGCGCCGTGCAAACGGCAGTTAAAGGCCACAAGGCACTTAATTTGTGGCAGTTGTAGTAACTGGGTGGACTTCGTCAAGTCTGGGTGCGAGAAGTCCTGGGCTGAGGTCCAGGCAGATAGTTTTAGTTTTGAGTGTAGGGGATGTACGAAGATGAAGGAACTAGAGGTGGAGTTGGAAGAGCTGAGGCTGCTCGTTGTGGCAATGGTGGGAAGGGAACAGGGGGGTTGTGCCAGTAGTTCCGGTGGGGGAACAGTAGATGATAAAGTGGGGAAAGACACAAGAGATGCTAGGGAGAGCTCACCGCAGCCTGGGAGGAAGCTGAGAGGAGGGAAGGTGACAGGTCGTAGGGAGACAGGACGTAAGGAGACGGGAAGGAAAGGAACGGGAGGGAAGACAACCGGAGCGAAGGAGAGGGGAGTAGGGGAGACAGGAGGGAAGGAGAAGGGAGTGGGGGAGACAGGAGGGAAGGAGAAGGGAGTGGGGGAGACGGGAGGGAAAACAACCGGAGTGAAGGAGAGGGAAGTGGGAGAGACAAGAGCAAAGGAGTGGGAAGTGGGGGAGACAGGAGCGAAGGAGACAGGAGGGAAGGGGTCAGGACAGAATGTGATGGAGGGGATCGAACGGAAGAGTTATTCTGCAGCAGTGATAGAGGGGGTGAGGAAGAGAGCGAGGGTGTTTGTGGGGGATTCGATAGTTAGGAAGACCGACAGAGTCTTAAACAAGGGAGATGATGTGGTGGTCTGCTTGCCTGGAGCCAAAATAGAGGCGATAACTGAGAGGGTAAAAAACATCGTAGGCTCGGGTAAGGGTGGATCTGTTTTAGTACACGTAGGGACAAATAACGTAGAGAGGGAGGGTACAACTGCCATAGTTAGGAAATATAGGCAGTTGGTCAGAACACTAAAACAGACGCGGGTTGAGCAGGTAATACTGTCAGGGATTTTACCTGTAATGGGCAGGAGGGGTCACAAATATCGAAATTGTCGGGGGATGGCAATTAACATGTTAGTCCAGAAGTTATGTAGGGAAGAGGAAGTTGGATTTGTGGATTTATGGGGAAGTTTTGTTGGGAGGGCTGATATGTACATGAAGGATGGGCTTCATTTAAGTGGAAAGGGGGCGGCAGTATTCGCGGACAAACTTTCAGCAGCAGTAGATAGTGACTTGGGTACAATGACAAATATTTTTGGAAGTAAACATTCTTTAAACTAGAAGTGCAGGGGGGTTACCTAGAGGTGTCTCAAGCAGAACAAGAGGCCACTAGCACAGATAAACCAATATCAAATCATCCGAAAAACATCTCTGAAAAAGGTTATAGATGCGTATGTTTAAATGCAAGGAGCATAGTAAATAAGAAAAACGAATTAAACATTATGGTAGAAGATATTGACCCTCACATAATTGGTATAACTGAATCATGGGCCAACATAGATATAACAGATGCTGAATTAGGACTGACAGGATATGTAATGTTTAGGAAAGATCGAATAGGAAGAAGGGGCGGGGGAGTTATTTTATATGTTAAAGAATCTATTCAGGCTTATGAAATAAAACTAGAAAGGGAAGCAGATTGCGATGAAGCTGTTTGGTGCAAAATTGTTTCAGGAAATTCAAAATTAACTATTGGATTAGTTTACCGAAGTCCAAACATAAACGAAGAGGACAACACAAAAATAAAAAACGCTATAAAGGAAGTTAGTAAAGGGGAATGTATCATAATGGGAGATTTTAACCATGGACACATACAATGGAATTCTCTAGAGAGCACAGGGATTGAGGACCAACAATTTCTATTTTTAATCCAGGATAGCTTTCTTACTCAGCACGTACTAGAACCAACCAGGGGAGAAAATGTATTAGATATAGTTTTGTCATCACAAAAAGAATTAGTGGACAATGTAAAAATATTTGAACCATTGGGTAATAGTGACCATAATCAAATACATTTTGACATCAATGTAAAATCAGAAAGTAAAAATAAGAAAACGTACAAGAGAAACTTCCACAAAGGTAACTACAAAGATATGAGAAAATACTTAGCAAAGCTAGATTGGAATAACATGCTGATGAATAAGACCGCAATTGAATGTTGGAATATTCTAAAATATGAAATTGAGAGTATCATCGATAAATTTGTTCCCTTCCAAAAACAAGGAAAACGGTGTAGAAAGAAACACTTGTCAAAAGAGGCTATTAGAAAAATAATGCTAAAACAAACTATGTGGAGGGTTTATAGGCGTACCAGAAAGGACGAAGACTATGCAAAATACAAAGAGGCACTTAATGCAGCTACAACTGAAATCAGACAATCTAAAAGAAGCTATGAGCAAAAACTAGCATGTAACATAAAAAATGACAGCAAGAGTTTTTATGCATATGTCAGGAGTAAACAAAACGTACAAGACAAGGTTGGACCTCTAGAAGACAGTGCTGGAAATATAATATCACAGGGGTTTTTAATGGCGGAAGACCTAAATGGTTACTTCAGTTCAGTGTTTACCAAAGAAGATATTAGTTCATTACCAGTTGCTGATGCTAAATTTCAGGGGGCTAAATCTGACTATTTAGGTCCGTTAGTTGTAACTCCAGAATTGGTAGCTAAGAAAATAAAGGCAATGAAGGATAACAAATCACCGGGAGTGGATGGGATTCCTCCAAAATTACTAATGGAAACAGTAGAACAAATCAGTATACCACTTGCAAGAGTATTCAACTTGTCATTAAAAGAGGGAGTTGTTCCGTTTGAATGGAAAGAAGCAAACATCATACCATTATTTAAAAAGGGTTCGAGAAATAAGTCAGAGAATTACAGACCAGTGAGTTTAACGTCAGTGATTTGTAAATTATTAGAAAGGTTAATTAAAGACCATATGGTGGACTTCCTCGTTAAGCATAAATTATTAAATTCATCTCAACATGGATTCCTTAAAGCGAGGTCATGCTTAACAAATATGTTATGTTTTTTGGAAGAAATCACTAAGTGGATAGACGTGGGATCGCCAGTAGATATTATCTACTTAGATTTTCAGAAAGCTTTTGACAAAGTGCCACATCAAAGATTACTACTTAAATTAAAAGCCCATGGTATCGGGGATAGCATAACTGACTGGATAGAACAATGGCTGACTGACAGAAGACAACGAGTTGTAGTAGATGGAGAAGTTTCAAATTGGAAATCGGTTTTGAGTGGGGTACCTCAAGGATCAGTATTAGGACCTATATTATTCTTAATTTATATCAATGACTTGGACGACAGTATAACAAGTAACGTACTGAAATTTGCGGATGACACAAAACTGTTTAGAAAGGTTAATACTGATGGTGATAAACAACATTTACAAAACGATCTAGACAGATTAGTGAAATGGTCTGAGAAATGGCAGATGTTGTTCAATTTTGGGAAATGTAAATGCCTACATACAGGACATGGGAACTTGAATGTAAACTATAAAATGGGAGATACTGTTCTGGGTACTACTGTAAAAGAAAAGGACTTAGGAGTTACAATAAGCGCTGATATGAAAGTTTCAGAGCAGTGTGGTATTGCAGCTTCAAAGGGTAATCAAATTCTTGGATTGATTAGAAGAAACATAACATACAAGGGAAAAAAGTTAATTATACCTCTTTATAAAGCAATAGTTAGACCTCATTTAGAATACTGTATACAAGCATGGAGACCATATCGTAAGAAGGATATAGATACGCTTGAACGCATACAAAGGAGAGCAACTAAAATGATTCCAGAACTGAGAGACCTTAGTTATGAAGAACGCCTGAAAGAATGTGGTTTAACAACTCTAGAGACAAGGAGGTTAAGAGGAGATCAGATTGAAGTTTTTAAGATATTGAATGGGTATGAAAATATTGATAGAAATATGTTTTTCTCACTCAAGAAGGATAGCAGAACTAGAGGACATGAGGTAAAATTAGTAAAGGATCAATGTAGATTGGACATCAGGAAGCACTCGTTCTCACAGAGGACAATAAATGAATGGAACAAATTGTCTACAGATTGTGTAACTGCTAGCAGCGTGAATATGTTTAAAAACAAGGTTGACACATATCTCAGGAGGGCGGGATATAAGTAGATGAACATTGTTGGACTCTCGATAAGCCAATGGCTTCCTTGTCCACTTGCAATCTGGGCCTTTGGCTTGGATGGCAAATCTTGTTAAATCTTATTCTATGAGGCACAAAGGCCATGGAAATGTAGAGATATAATGACAAAGCGCAACTTGTTTTAATTGAAGACATTTACCAATTCTTTCATGTTTATTTATTTCAGCTTTCCGTTGTGTTCCTATGTATACATGCGTGCTTGTGTATGCATACTGGCATTGCGTGTGACACCCTACTAAAGTAAAATCGTCAATTGAATGTGTAACAAAAAGGGCGCGAAACGTTTCTTCAAAAACATATTATGGCATTTGCCTGCATATTTTTGCTTAGCGGAAATACAAATACACGTTGAACTTTATTCAAGAACATGTTCATCAACATGAATTTCGTTTGAAACAAGTTAATGACCATTGATTTGTTGTCAGATTACAAATAAAAATAACGATTTAAAATACATAATTTTAGTTCAAAGAATCGAATTTAGAATAATAATTGGATACTTAAATAACAAGTCAATTGAAAAACGTCACTGTACACAGTGAACTATCTACCTGGCTCACATGTAGTTCACATCGTTAATGTTTCTGTAACTATTATAGGCGGCGTACAGCTGCAGAACTTCCGGTCTGTCGGTCTGCTGTCTGACGCACGCGCAGACGCTGTGCTGCTGCAGCATGGACAGAGGTTCACATGACCGTGGTTGCTGAGAACGCGGCTGGACTGAGAACAGCCATCTACTCTGACCCGTTGACGGTTGATCTCACTCCGCCTGAACTCTGCTGTCTTATCGTGAGTTGTCTTGTTGCCATTATTGTGAAGATGTAGCTAGACTTGACAGGATGGCCACATAAAGCGATAGGTTCTTCCATATGGTAAATGGAAAAAAAACACTAGCTTATCGAACGTACAAACATATTTTATTGATATGTAGGACGCCCTTGTCACATATCTGTCTTTTTTATATTCACATTCAAACGGTTGATGAAGTCCTATATTCGTAATAACTCAATATGCTTGCACAGTCAACAAGTCATTATATGTATTTATTAATTTACTTAAAACGTTGGTACAATGTTATTTACAATGTTATTTACAATGTTATTTAAAATGTTATTTACAATGTACGTTTTCTGAACATTTTACCGGATTTTCTCGTTTAGATTTGGAACCTGGTTTGTTTATTACAATTAACGTGTTATTCCACTATCGATTTTCAGTTTTCACAGCTAACCAATATACTATTTACACCGATGTGACTAATGGAATGTCGCGGAAGGCTGGTCGAAACTATTAAACATTATCAAATAAATAAACAACCTTTGATTCTATCTGAACGAAATCATACAATAGTATATTTCTGCGTACACTAGGAGAGCATAACGTGAATATGGTTGTTGATTGAATTCAGGATGGTGGTAGCGGAATAGACACATCATACCAGACTTCAAGGGATCTAAATATCACGTGGTCTGTGAACGATCCAGAAAGCGACATTAAATATTGCGAATTGGCATTAGGTAATGACTTCACTTACTGTTGATGTATTGCTTCAAATGAACTATTATTTTGAACATATACATCTGAAATGTGTGCATTGGTGATACGAACACACTTGACAATTGTACTGGATTACTGGACGGGCCACCCACGCCGCACTCAAGATAAAATATGCAAATTGGGCGTAGTTAGAATCACATGACGTTGGGTGGCGTAGACCTGTTTCACGCATGCGTGAGATTGTCTTGGAGGATTTTTTTTTATTTCTAACGCATGCGTACGTTGGTATTGGAAGATAGGGGTAAGAGATGTTAAATGCTAGATTTAAAGGGGAGAGATTTGGGAAATCTAGGAGCGCGGTAGTTGTTGTTCACCTAAACAAGACGGGATACGCTCCACGAGGCAAACTACGAAAATGACCCCAAAATTATCACAATTTTCGCATTGCTAGTCGTGCAGGCTAGCACTAGCGATATATTTTATGACTAAATTCCGAACTTTAAACGATAATTTTAGTAGGTATACTAACGAATTATTGATGTGACAGAATAATGAGTTATGTGTACGTGAAATGTACTTCGAAGGGATTTCCTGTTGATTTAACCGCTAACGAGACGATACCTGGACACTTGCGTTTATGCGATTTCATTCCATCGTTACCCGAACCCGAATGTACGCACACACATAGGGTCCAGAACTTATGGGCTGGAAATGCATTATCTCTTGTCAACTGTCGCCTCGAAACGAGAATCACTTGTGTCCCCTACACGTTTGAATAATTCTACTTTATTGTTACGGGAAATTGTCACCAACCTGTCAAACTCGTAATGGCTGTAATTGGTCGTAGCATCACTTCACAGCCAGCACATTAGTGAATTATACTATATCATGGAGCAATGCATATTTTACACTTTAAATGGAATATGTTTGGTTTCACGTCACTAAATGAAGAGGGTTTAATGTTGCCTAATATGTGGATTGCGACTGCCATCGATTGAAAAGGGTGTATAGTTCAATACGCTCAACGCAAAAGGGTATATATAAATAGTGGGTCAGTTACAGTTATACAAATTCTCACGGTTGATAGGCCCAATACTGGCAAAGCAGTGATCCCCCACACCACCACAAGGACATGAAGCGGACAATCATCGCCCAAAGCCAAAGCCAAGTCTGCGGCTTTTAACTAAGTCGTTGCTTCCTTTGCATCTCATACAAGGACCATGTAACCAAAGAAGAGGTCCACAACAGAATCAAACAAGCCATCGGGCCCTATGAAGACCTCCTAACGACGGTAAAGGGACGGAAGCTGACATGGCATGGGCACGTCTCACGAACATCCAACATGACAAAGATCATCCTGCAAGGCACCGTTAGGGGAACAAGAAGACGAGGAAAACAGAGGAAGAGGTGGGAGGACAACATCAAAGAGTGGACAGGCCTGGACTTCTCAGAGACACAAAAGGGCGGCAGACGATAGGAAGAAGTGGAGACAGCTGGTTGCAAGGTCATCGGTGGTGTCCCAACGACACTATGGGTTACGGGATTGATTGGTTGATTGCCTCCGACTTGGGGGCGGGTGGGACGTCACTGTCACGGTACCGTTGACAATGTCCAGCGCTGTAGCAGTGGTGCCCCCCTTTCCGCTGGTAATTATGTGGTCCTGTGGGGTGTACCAGGTCCGTATTTATGGGGCATTGGGCCATGGTTCCCCTGGCTTTCAACCCCTTTGTGATAAGAATTTGTTTCGTTTATAACCAGTGGTGTCAATACAAGATAGGCTGGCAAACGAATAGGTGATTAAGCTTGGCCTTTTCTCGCATATTCGACTCTCGCTCACCTTCGTGAACTCGCCGAGTAGCGAGTCTAGTTTCGAAGGTGTAGTTTCGTTTAGTGTCGGCGTTGCCCTGAAGCGCCAGCAGCCAATCAGCGTCATTATCGAGATTCTACACTGTAAAATTATTTCGCATGATTTACCTTTTTCAGTGTGTCGCTGTCAATATAATCAAAGTTTAAGTACAACTGGGTCCATGCATAATTTCCAAGCTCTGTCCGCATGAATTTTATACGTAATATACTGACCAAAATAATTGAAGAACAACATAAAGTTTTATCCGTATGACATTCCGCACTGTCAGTATGAGTTGAATCTTGAAACCAATGGGAATCGTCCTTGCCGCCGGTGGTTATGACTACATCAGTGCCCCTGACAGATGACCCTGTTGAAAGGTGGAACGTTCAGTTGCTGTGTTAAACAATAGCGGCCGTCCCTGGGATTTTGGAGGCTCGCATACGGAAACTTAACTTTAATTGGCAGTGGCCCAGTCGTCGCTTGTCCGACGCATAATGAAAAAGTATTTCATGGGATTGATTGGCTAAGGGGGATTGCGTGACTTTCGGCATGTCGACATTATCGGTGGCGCCACCAATTGGACAACCATAGAACTACGCCACCTGGCGAATTATATGATAATTTGCCGGATGACCTTAGAACTAAGGGTAATCTGGTGAGTGCCTTATGTACCACATTGCACAAGTAACGCCCGTCTATGGGATAGTTGAAAAACATTTAACTAAGCTTCACTTAATACCGCACACTTTTCATTTATTCCCCAAATAACCGCCCCATACTGACTGAATAGTTATATTATAATTTGACCTGCATTTCTCCCAAGAAAGCGTACACCGTGGAGGCGTCCATCTTGGCGAGCTCTGGAGCGCATCGTTGAGTTGGCCATCTGGGATTTTTCTGGCGCCTATATTGGCGCCCTCTGGTGCGCACTGTGGAGGCGGCCATCCCGGCGCGCTCTGGGAGTCAGACCACCGCAGCGAATTGCATTGGTGGCCATGTTAACGTTTTGTCTGATTATAAGAAAATCTTACCATAAAAAATTATTCTGAAAATAATTTACAGCAACTGCCATCATCTCATTGACATGCTCACCAACTTTTATCAAAATCACATACCTCCAGCTCTTTTAAAATGCCACCACGTGAGATGCCTGTCAATATTGAAAAAAATTGCCATGTATTCATGCGCCCTCGTGGCCCATAGCAGACAAAAATTCCCATTAATCCCTCCGCCAGTTAAACTCTCGAAAAAAATGCACTATTTCACAGCCAATAGCTTCTGTAAACAAACCTGTGAATATTCCTGCTCAAAGTCACTAATGTCACATAATATGAATTTATTAAATTCCCATTTCACAATTTCACGTGCCCTACATCCGCATGAAACAGTAAACAGGAAGGTCAGTAGTGGTCTTACCCCAAATAAAAAAAGTAATTGTGCAGATTTTTTTTTTTATTAGCCTGTTAATAAAGGTAAATGAAAATCATGCATTCATGTAAAAAATCTATGTCCTACCTAGTTGTTGGAGTTGCTTACATACACAAGGAACCACCACCTGTGCTGAGCAGAACACACATATATGAGCTACTTCAGCTTGAGACAGTCTGTAATCCAGTACAACACTCGAATACACTCACTTTTTCAGCTCGCTCGAATGAACTTGTAACATAATTTTCGGAATAGTCCAGCATGTGTTCTGTAATCAAATTCTATACAGCCAGTTGTTATTCCATACTGAAAATTATAATAATATTTTACCTGGTGCTACAATACACCTATGTAAACAGACCCAAATATCACATTCAAGTGTGGATTACTGAAACGTCAGACGTTTCAACTTGTTGAATTGCATAACATTACATAACCTCCTTAGTGGGACAATTAGGTCAGCTCACTAGGCCATATCAGATAACAGTAATTATATTATAATGTGACTTGCTCTGGTTTGATGTAACTTATCAGATGGAGGCTGCACTAGTGTGAATATGTCCCCACCCCCACCAATAATATACTGGTCTCCTGTCACTGTCATCTGGATTCTCAGGCGGATTAAACGTATTTGCATTCAGATAACTGTTTTGTCACCTTCATTAGTAATTTTACTTGGATGTACCTGGGATTTTACAATGGAGGAGACAACACATGATAGTAGTAGTAGTAGTTGTTGTAGTAGAAAGAGTAAGGAGAAGTGTCCACCTGCTGGTGGAATTAAGATGAAGGTTGGCGGCTTCAAGGCCGGCCAATGTTACCACAAACCATCAGATGCCACAATGCAACAGGAACCCAGTGGGGTTAGCAGTGGGGTTTGGCTACCACGGCTAAGCCAGGATGACTTTGACAGAGTGGTGCAAACCACTCCTTCAGGATTGCTGGCAGTTTCCGACGCAGAGGCCGGCCAGGCATGAGCAACATTTTACGGCCACGACTTGATCAATGCCCTGACCTAACTGACATCTATCTTCAAGCAGAAGTACAGACAGAGACTCATGCAGTTTCTGAAATGCGTCTACTTAGTGTGGTTCCAAGACTGTTAAGCCGGGGTGGGTGTGTGAGGATAAGCTCTCACTACTTATAAAATGCCCCAGCGGCGTGCGCCTCGTAAAGCCTCTGAGAGTCCAGTCCTGCTCCTGGCCTTCTTGCGGCGGAACTGTTTTTACTAACAGGAGAAGGGGCAAAGACGATTATCTGGCAGTTGGGGCTCGTTAACCTTGACTGGTCGCCCGTCTAGGAGAAGGTAAACTCTTATTTCAAACCTCCGCTGCCTTGCGGCTATACCCTCTCATGGGGAAGGCTAGGGGAGTAAATCCTACACAAATCCGGAGTGGAGCCCCGAAGACAGTCTGGTGATCACGTTGTCACTTTTCCGGCAGCTCCTGCAGCCAAGCTGGTGCCAAACGTCATGCTTCGCATTCCGTTGGATCCCACCGGTAAGGCCGAGAGAGGGATCCTGATGACTGGGAACCCAGGATCTCGTACATTCTTGCCCAGGCTTGCTCCCTGGAGAGGCTACTCCAGCCACACTTTACAGAGTGGAACTAACATGGGAGACAGCAGTTACGAGTGATAAGCCCAACTCGATTGGCGTAAAGTACGCGCGCTACGGGTTGTATCTGACGGTGGGAGAGATCATCGTGTCTCACTGGTCAGCTACCGCCTGCCTAATCTGGGCAGCCCCCAGCCAATAAGGTGCTGACTCGCCAACATCTGCCTGCTTCAATGGGTGCTTGGAGCTTAGTGTTTAGGCACAACAAGCAGATGGTAACACTGCACCAGGCAAACAACGAAAAACTAAGAAGTACCCAGCACTTCGCTTCGCAAGCTGGAATGTACGGACCATGTGTCCCGGTATCTCAGATGACCTGCAACTTGTCAATGACAGCAGGAAAGCAGTTATTATCGATAGGGAGCTAACCAGACTCGATGTCAGCATCGCGGCTCTCCAGGAAACCAGACTTGCCTCCAGCGATAGTCTCAAGGAAGAGAACCTCATCTTCGTTTCAAAAACCTATAGTTTGTTTTTACGGTATAGAGAGCACGTGAATACGGCACGTGGTGCCCNGGGGTTTGACTTCGTCGTCGCTCGTGTCATTTTGTGTGCGATGGCCGGGCCATGACGCAAATAACAAGTTCCGTCCGTATCAAGAGCGTTCAACATGACATTAAAAAAATAGTTGGCTGAGCTACGTCATTGCTCTTTGCAACTCACTAAGTCATTGCAGCAGGCAATTGATTTACGTAGCATAGTTTCAAACAAAAACGAACGTTACTGTGTTTCTACACATTTTGTCAATACTGACACTATCCACAATCACATGTAAGTGAAACTGAGAGATATCTTGAACAAAATTAGGAGTTTACCAAATGAAATAAAGATGTGCAGAATGTGCACACCAAAGGTAACTTGTAGCAGTGGTGAAATGGTTAGAGGCGCCACTGCTGGCCAATGTTGCGCCATTGCGCACCACGCGCGAAAGTAGAAGATCCTTTCGCTTTCACTCACTGAATTGATTTATCCAGCTGAAGACATCGTTACAGTCAGTTAACAATATGAATACTCGGATATATACGTATACTCGAATACATATGCATTTTCGGATACACCCGCACGCACGCACGTACTTTCGCACGCACACACGCACGCACGCACGCACACAC